>JALAJA010000190.1:42653-67537 GCA_023376005.1 Doryteuthis pealeii | reverse complement strand
GAGAAGGAGTATTAACATATCAACATACAATTAAATATATATACTAAAAAATAACGTTATATTAAAAAGTCTCACTGATTTAGATAGTTTTTTTTTATATGCTGAATCCAAACTCATTTTTCTAATCTAGATCAATATTATATTCAGTATACACACTCTTACTTGGTAATTGTTATAGAACATATATAATAAACTATTTATTTTGACAGTAGAATCCACAGGATTGAAGAAGTTTTTATTATGTCAATTTGATGTATCAAGTAATCATAGAAAACCAGCCGTTTCAAAATAATTTGATTTTTTTTTTGAATTCAGCATAAATGAGCGATTCATATATCACTTGCTTAAACCTTTGACTTTTAGAGAAATAAAAGTTAACACAGGCCAGTGTCATTCCTAAAATTAAACAGCATTAATGTTAGTCAAGGTCAGCTTGAAATTTTATTACCACGTGACCACGATGTTGACTGGTTCTTAGCCTGTTAGGCAGACCTAATATAGGTAGAAGGAAAATTAATTTTATAACTCAGCTATACCAAAATAAATTTTCTTTTCCTCTCCTATAATGGTTATATTTCTTTTTGGTCTTGAGCATATTGGAAGACATAGTCACCTTTTTCTATTTTTGTCAATACAAACTGTTTGTATGATGATCTGGAATAAAGGAAGACGAATAAGAAAAAAAGTTATATACATGTAGTGACTATGTTGTCTTATCAATATGCTCCAAAGACCAAAAAAAAAAAGAAAAAAAAGATTAAAAACCCAATAATCTATAGAAGAAGGAGAAAAGAAATTCTATTTTGGTATTAGCTGTGTTTTAAAATTAAATTTTTCCTTCTCCATAATTGGGTTGAACCTAACACCAAAGGCTACGAGACCCGAGTCAATCGTAGTGATTCAGGTCGGTAATAAAAATATTCAGCTACTGATATCCTTGACTTGAGAACATTAAATGTGCTAGTTTATTTGGATAAATACACTGGTCCGTGTTTAACTATTTTCTCCAAAGGTCAAGGGTTTGCAGTGATATTGATCGCCAGTTTATGCTGATTAAAAAAAAAATACATTATTTGATACGGAGCTGATTCTATGATATACGTTGAATACTATCACAAGATTTGAACATAATAAACTTCTTCAAAAATCCCTGTAGGATTCTACTTCGTTCCAAAAAATAAATAGTTATATATAATTGATTCTATACAATATCAAAGTGAAGAGGTAAGTGTATCTGAAAATTTTGATCTGATTGAGAAAAAATGAGTTTTGGATTCAGCATAAAAAAAAACTATCTGTAAAATCAGTGAGACTTTTTAATATAAACTTATGTTTAGTATATATATTTTTAATTGTATGTTGATAATGTTANCGGTCGTAGTATCTGAAGGCGTCGAGTTGGCCCCTTTACCGACATATATTCATCTGGCAATTCAATAGACATCTCCTTTCTGTCTATTAATCAGTTGTGTATTTCGAAGCGAACTGAGTTGGTCTAATTTTCAACAGAAAATTATCCACAATTTAATAGACATTGCCTTCGAGTCTGTTAATTCATTCACCATCAAATACAGAACTGATTAATATACACTGTCTATTAATCGGTCGTGTCCCTGAAGGCGTTCGAGTTGCCCTTTACAACTGAATTTCGGGCAATTCAATAGACACTCGCTTCTTGTCTATTAATCGGTCGAGTATCTGAAGGTGTTCGAGTTGGCCCCTTTACCAACTAAATTTCTGGGCAATTCAATAGACACTCGCTTCGTGTCTATTAATCGGTCGAGTATCTGAAGGCGTTCGAGTTGGCCCCTTTACTATACTTATTTACTTTACCATATTTATTAATCACTTGTTCATTGAATGTTTTCCGCCTTTTGTCTTTATTCCAACTCGCATTTTTACTTTCTTGTTTTATTAATCTGTTGTGTATTTGAATGTTTTCTGTGTTGACTTTTCATTTCATTAGATTTACATAATGTTTACAAAAACATATTTTCCTGTTTTTCTCTTTGCTTACTGTAAATGCATTATGCATAGAATTCTTTTGCTCCATCCAATATTAAGATTAAATAATATTTTTAAACAAAAACCTCGAGTATAACCAGAAATATAACAGATTTAATCCTTTTTCATGATTTCTTTTTCTATTAGCTGAATTTTCATCCACAAGATATTCCATCAACTTTTGGTATGGGACAATATTTATTGTCGAGGAGACTTTTTCTGGACATGGAACAACCCACAGCACAAATGGTATTATTATCCAAAACAATGTTTGTCGTACATCAATTAAACTTTGTTCATCTAACATTGAAGGTAGAATCTGTTGAAGAGAATAAGGAAAAGAACATTTGAGCCAACAGAAGAAAATCTGTTTTTATACACTGGACGCAAGAAACGCTGGCCCAATGCCATTTACTGAACTAATTTCACTTCTTCAATTGGATCATAGACTTTTATTCAAAATCCTATCAAAATTGATTCACAATTCAGCAGTGAGAATATGTTGTCATCTTGGACCGGATTCAAAGTGCTCAGAGTGAACACATAATGAGCTAATTATCAAACAGGTATGTTTAATTATAATGTTAAATTTGCTATAAGATTTCGAAAATTAAGGATATACAGTTTCATGTTTAATTTCTTATTAGAAAGATAAAATGTTTGCTTTGATTGTAAATGTTAATCTAATGAAAATGTCGTAATAAACCATAAGTGCAAATGAATTGTTGATGAAAACAATTTTTATTTTTATGTCTAAGATTAAAGAATAAAATATCATTTTGATTATAGAGAATTTCATAAGATTATTTATGTTAAAATTACAAGAGTTTCTTTGTTTCTTTCAGATGTCTATAAAAGGAGCCTCTATGCAAATGTATATATACCGTCCTCGGATTTTCATGGATGGAAGATAGAAAAAGGGAGATTTGATAATCCAATGGATGTTTTTTCCTCATGCTTATGGATCTAATAAACTGCTCTACAAAATATTTAAAAAAAAATCAATGAACAGATGCAAACATTTACACATGTCTACAAAACAAGTTACTGTGCAAGTGTATAAGAGATACATGCTATGAAATTACTGTAGAAGATGAAGCACTAATATGAAAACAGTGATCTCTTAATAAAGAAAGAAAAGAGAATTTTAAAAAAATTTTTTTTTCTTTTTCTTTTGACTTTCAATAAACTACCATAAATGATTTTCATTCTTCTCAATAAAATTATTCTATATAGATGATTGTCTGCCATCTTTAAATATTGCTACCATTCTCACAAATGTGTAACATTTACAGTTGGGGAAAAACATGATGTTCAGGAGTTTATTGGCATTCATTTGCCACCATTTTTCACCCCCCCCCCCCAAATATAGGTCACTGAATCAAAAATTCTAAGAGTGATATTGACCTTGAAAGGTGATCCGTTAGTAATAGTTAAAATTCGACCATACTGTTAAATAAGCTATGGGCCATAGCTTATTTAACAGTATGGTCAAATTTTAATCAATTTCACTATTACTACCAACCCAGTCATGCCTTGTCTTGTATTCCTTTTGTGCCAGTTTTCTGCATTAACTTATTTGATTAACCATTTCATCTCTGTCATCAAATAACACACTTGTTATTCTCTTGAGTATTATCAATTTAAGCTTTGATCTTATGGCATTATTTTGTGCTGGTATCATAAGAGATTAAAAAAAGATATAAAAATTTACCTGTTTAAACACACACTAACAATAATATTTCAAATACAATATAGTTATGAATAATGAAATAAAAATTCAAATAACATTTATTTATTTATTTACTTAATAACACCATTTTAATAATAAGTTATGTTTTATTTTGGATTTGAAATGGATAACATTAAACTTTAAAAAAAGATTTCATGTTTGAATTAGAATTAAATAAAAGGACAACACAGTGTAAAAATTAAAAAAGACAAGAGAGATTCAGTTTCTCTTTGAGGTTTCCCTTTCTTATCCATGTTCATTATATCACTTCCTGCAAGTTCTTTTTTTACACCAGAATTATTTGATGATATTTTATTGGAGACTGAGAGACAGCAGGTCTCCTCAGCTCTCCAAAATATTCTAGTTATCTTAGCAATGTTGTTGTTTGGATGGTCTCAATTCTTCCTCTAATTTCCAATTCCTTCAATCCATTTTCCAAATCCTTGGCAACCATTCCACAGACACCAACTACAATTCGTACAACTTTCACCTTTTAGATTCCAGGTTTTCTTTTTCCCCTCTACTGGTAAAGTCCAATTATCTGTTATCAATTCATTTTCAATCTGTGATCCACCAGGATAGCAAAATCCACCAGATGACATGTTCTCTTGTTCATTAACACAAAGTCTCATCTCTTAGGATTAAGTGATCCGTCTGTATCTCAGAGAATTTTATGTGTCTCATTATCTTGGACTGATTCCAGTTTGTCTATTAATACCATTTAGTTGCAGGGTCAAAATTTAATTTCTTGCACAATTCCCAGGAGATCACCTTTCTTACCCATTCATACCTAGTCTTGTACTTGTTTTTGTATTAGTTTGCTGCACTTGCTATATAATTAACAGTTTTGTCTCAACTCATCCTAATGATACTAAAAGATTTTTTGGACCATCTTCTCCATTAGATAAAACAGAACTCCCAATTTATAGACAAGTTGTCCAATATAGTTAATTCCTAGTAAATAGTTAACCAGGCTTAAAAATCTTTGCTATTTAAATAAATTTCCATCTTGGTAATTTGTTATTTATACATTATTGAAAAAAATAAATAAAATATGAAAAATAATCATTGATAGTTAAATTATTGAATGTTTGATTATTATTGAATATTGAATGTTATTAAAGTTTTTTGTTTGTTTTTTGTTTTTTTTTTTACATTTGTTCAAATGTTCTTGTTTTGAATGAATTAAAACCAAAAATTTGAGGAAAAAATCTATTGATTAATTTGTTATTTATTATTGAAAATTATATTAAGAATTCCAGATTTTGTTTCAGGTTAACAATTCCAACTATGTTTATGGACCCGAGATGCTTATCCCCAAGAAATATCTGCCAAACTTCTCAGCTTTATTAAGTTCATCATTGAAGTGTATTCTGTTAGATGGTTTGAAAATTAAAAGTGATTACAGATCCACAACTTTTTCAATATGATCAAAAGAATTAAGCAACACCCATTTGAAATTCAACAAATATGGTTTTAGAATATTTTTGTCTACATTGGCCTTGGGTGGTCAGAGAGGTCTGACCTAATCACAGCTGGTTACATCACACCCTCTTTCGGGGCCTTTTAGTAAAATTCTAAATCAGAAAATGATGGCTATAAGGTCAATCATGTGAAGAAAGACTGCATTCTAAACTTTTCTTTTTGGTAATTGCCAAATACTCTTTGATCTTCAGTCAATGGAAATAAAAGGAAAATAAAGAAACAAATAAAATTCATTGAAAATATTTCTTCTTTTCTTTACATATTTTCTTATTTGTTTTTGATTTCACTGACAAAACTTTTCTGGACATCATCATCATCATGTTGCGCTTTCAGTGGCGGATATCCATAAAATCTCACTTCATCCGTCCCTATCGCTCATCATTCTCGGGAGGTCCTCTATGCAGCATCCTGTATCTGCACAGAGCTGATCAACATACGTTTTTGCTGGTCGGCCCACACTGGCTTGCCATGTGCTGGCTTCCACAGGAGGACGTCGTTTATGAGTTCATCCTTGCTTTTCCAGCAGTGTCCTGCGTGTCTTTTCATCTTACTCAGATGGTTTGGTGATATGTGGTAGGTGGCCGTACAGCTGCTTTTCTCGTAGGGTGCTGTTTCCACGTCTTGTTCAGGATCACCTGCAGCATTCTTGTGCAGCTCCCATCTAGTTTATTCTCTAGTCGCTTAGTTAGGGTCCAGGTGGTGCAGCCATACAGCAGTACTGACACGACAACGACCTGGAAGAACTGTCTCTTTAACTTGTCTGGAGATTGGACCTCCATATGATCGATATTTCTCTCGATATAGAATTCTGTTATAGATCTTTCTGCAAAATTTTCTTTGGAATAACATCGACTACTAAGGGTTACTACACGTCCTGGAAAACCTGGAAAAAAAATTTTGTTTTCCAGTACTAGAAAACCTTGAAAAGATGGGGTATTTTTTCAAAATCCTGGAAAATTTTCGTTTTTTTGTCCTGGAAAAATTGAATTATCTGAGACAAAATTAATGTTATTGTTACCGTTAACAAATATAACTAGTAAAATAACAAGGACACTTTTTTATTTTTTGTTTTGTTTTTGTTTTTTCAATGAACCTACCCAACATTTCCCAAACTGGTCATAAATATTCATTAAACAGTAAAAATGCTTCTGATTGGCTATTTTGAAGTTTCGCTTTCATCATGTAGCAATATTTTGATTTATTTTTATACGACACTGAACAAGTCAAGAATTTGTCATCAGGCTAAAGATAATAAGGTATTCGTTAAAGAAAGGTTAAAAAATAAATTATGTTTAACAAAACTCCCCCATCTACCTCGTAAAATTTATAACATTTAAAAAGAATTTTCTGTACTTGTACAGAATAGCACACACGCAAAATTTTGACTGAAAATGAACAATTTTAAAAAAATACATTTAAGAATTAAATAAAATTAATGTTCATTCAAAAAAAGTTTGTTAAACATTTTTGGAAACACTGGAAAGTAAAAAAAATTCCTAATACAAAAGTTGATAACCATTTTAGTCTCGGTAGTTTGTCAGATGTGGGGGTTGGGATCAAGCGACTGTCAACAATGTAGGATTGGCAGTGTTACTGTCTTTAGTCATGTTGATGGGGTGGGGTTGGGAACACACCTTCCTAGCAAGTCTTCAAGCAAGAGGTGCTTGAACAAAATATTCAAGGACATCAAATGTCAATTTCAACTCCGTTAAAGTAAGTATTCTTTTATGGTGATAATAATACAATTTCCTTGTATATTCCTACCATAAAATAAACTGAACCCTCATTTTATATTCTTTATTTATTTTAATATTCACTTCAATGTGTATATTCTAAAAGTTTTTATTTTGTGAGAATGGTTAGTTTTAAAGTGGGGGTTCATTTTTACACTTCAACTTTTTACTCGTAAATTCCTACCATAAAATGCCAGAGCCTAATTTTATGGTAGGAATTTACGAGTAAAAAGTTGAAGTTTACCCTTTGTTGTTATTTTCTTTTTGCTTACTCTAAATAAAACGTCAGATTTTAATCATCGTCGACGAAAAAACAATTACGGTCATAAAAAGAGGATCCACTTTATGCCTAAATTGTAAAACGAGCCTTTAAAACTAACCATTCTCACAAAATAAAAACTTTTAGAATATACATATTGAAGTGAATATTAAAATAAAGAAAATATATTTAGTATTGTAAAATAACGGGTGCAAAAAAAATAAAACATTTATTGCAAAAACACGGACATAAAATGAGGGTTCAGTTTATTTTAAAGGAATATGAGGAAATGTTCTTTTACCCCCACCAACTCCTGGAAATATTGGTCAGGTACTATTCGCAAAGTTCCATCCCGGTCTCCTCTGGTAATAGATCAAAAAACAAACCCACCTATGAATGAAGTCCCTTGCTGAAGCGGTGCCTGCTGTATATGAAAAAATAATTTGTTGATTGAAGGCGTTTTTATCGACATTATTATTTTTTAGTGTTTTGAAGGTGTTAAAAGTAAGCCATATTTTGAAAATATTAAAAAAACACAAAAAACAGCGCTTTTTCCCAAAAAGTTAATGCATATTTTATCACCTCCAGTCTTTTTCGACAAATAAATGTAAATATTTTAACCTTTTTAATAATATGGCTTACTTTAACATCTTCAAACTAAAAAAATCCTAAAAACGCCTTCAATTGACAAATTATTTTTTCATATACAGCAGGCACCACTTCTGCTAGGGACTTCATTCATAGGTGGTTTGTTTTTTCACCTATCACCACCTATGTTTATTTTTAGGCAGGAGGCCAGGACGGAACTCTGCGAATAGTACTATTGGTCATTTTAACGTTTGTCATCCCGGATTCCTGCCCTAATTTACGCTGTTTTTAATTGCTGGCATAAGACATAATTCTAGCCAAATATAGATATTTTCCGAGTCACGTTTTTCACATTTTATCTGCAAATTAATGGAGATATTTTACAATGCCCCAACCCCACTTTTCATCGCCAAATCAATTTAGATATTTTACCCCCTCCCCAGGTTTAATTTTTTTTTTACCATGAATTTTTACAAAACAAATTCAAATTTCAAATATGTACGTGCTATTTTTCACTTTTTATCAGCAAATATATGTAGATATTCTACAATTATGCCCCCCACCAGCTTTATATTGGCACATCAATTTAGATATTTTATAACCCGCTGTTAGCCCTGTCGTCTGGGTCTATACACCGACTGCAATTGGGCCACCTGTGGCCATAGTGTGGTGACCCATGATGCTTAAGGATGGAATCTTTGTGGATGAGCAGTCCATGACATGCAACACTCTGCTTAGCTAAGGATACCTATTTTTTTGTCTACTTTTCATTTTAAAATCTAATTAAAATTAAATTGATTATTTATGGTCAAATTTTTGTCTCAGTTGAAAAGTTATCATAATGAGCATCAGTACAAAAAGCAAAATAATATTACACATGTAATTTATTTTTAATACATTTAAAACTTTTTTTTCGGTCAATTTTTATCAAAATGACTTAATATGGCCACTAGAGTTGCCGTATAAGCCGTGTTTACAAAATTAATTTAACACTAGATTGAAAAAAAAAATCAGTTATTTTATTTTAAAACTTTTTGATTTAATTAGGTATTTCTGCTATGATAAATTAATATATAAAATTCATTTAAGATACGAGTATCATGATGTTAAGTTTAAAATGTCATTATTATATTCTAAAAACATTTTTTTAATAACTACTTTACTTTAGTATCAATCTCTAATAATTTTTTGTCACAAACTCTATTGAAAATTAGCGCCCCCCTTTAAACAGAGCAAATATTGATGTATACTTTTTTTCTTTTATAAGATAAATAATTATCGAAATGAGTAAAAAAAAAAATTTTTAAATATCCAAAAATTATTTTTTTATTTGATCTTATTTTCTGATTTTTGATACTTATTTCTACCTGAGTAGCATCCTTATTTTTTGAAACGGGGGAGGGGTATATTTGTATTGTAAAACATGGACTTTTTAACAAATTGGGTATACCTAGCTTAGACCATTACTTAGTTTAGGGTGGCTGAAGGTCCCATCTGATGGTATGGTTCCAGTTCTGGAGGTCTGGGGAATGTGGAGCACCCCTTCATCACCATTGCTTCCTGGTCCACTCTTTAACGGAGTGGTAGTACCTGTATGGTCCCATTTATAGGTTGAATAGAAAAATGTATATATAAAAAAAATTGATTATCCATAAGAATTACTTTATTTCAAAAGTTTTTCAGCATTAAATGACCCACTGAGGTTGATATGGTTAAAACAAAACAAAAACTAAACAAAATCAAACAACCCGTTCTGTTTAAAACATTTTGTTTTTATGAATTTGTACAAAACACAATCCCCTCCCCCATCTGCCTAATAGGACAACATAAATAAACATGAACTATATTTTTGAGATGAGGTTTGATAGGAATAATTTTGATTTTTCGGATTGTTGTCCTCATCTTTAATGTATGTATATACATATAATGTTTCAGCTGTTATATCCTCCAGCCTTCCTCAGGTGTTCCCTTTGTATCCAAGTATAGTAATGATCCAACCTGGGAAATTATTTTTAACAGTTTGACAGTTGATCAAACAGGCGTTGAAGAACCTTCAAAGGTCTCATTCAAAAACAATGACCATTGTTTTTGCATGCCTATCATTCTGACATGTGTCACAAGAAGAATCATGATCATTTAGAAAAAGTTTATTGGCGTTTCCTGTGCAACTTAAGGCATAAAATTTGCCATTAGTCTTTTTCGATATTTTTATTTTCAAAGTAATTAACTTTAAAAACAATTTGATTTAGTCTTTTTAATAATTGGTTCCCATTTGTGTTCATCTCTATACTAGGTCACTACAGTCAAACATATGCTTCTTTGAGATGTTTTCTTTTCCAATGTGCTTCACTATCCAATATTTTAACTTTGAATATAAACTTGAATATATAATAGTATATAAAATATAATATAGATTTAAAGTGAAGGGGCATTGGGAAATATCTCCATATATTTGTCGATAAAAAATGAGAAACACAGTACGGTAAATATTTGAAATTTGAGTTTATTGAAATTTGTACAAATTCAATAAAAAAATTATTTTAAACATGGAGGGAGAGGGGTAAAATATCTAAATTGATTTGCCAATTTAAAAACAGCAATGGTGATCATGGCTAAGCAAAAACAGGAGGCCTGACAATTTATAGTACATTTTGTCCATAAAATCTGTTTGCATTTAATGAATTTATAACTTTAAATGCACACTGACTTTATGGACACCCTCTATAATTAATTGATAGATGTAGTCATCATCTATAATGAACTCAAGATACTTCATTAACCCAGCATCATAGAAAAGTAAGAATAAAACTGGCTTAATGTGTCAATATTAGACATAATAGTAAATTTATAAATTGCCGCGATAAGTGTGTCCTGGAAAATTTTTAAAATCCTGAATTTTAAAATGTCCTGGAAACGTCCTGGAAAATGGTTTCCTAAAATGAGTGGGAACCCTGACAACTGTTTTAGGGAAAAGTTATCAGTTTAATTTTTAGGAGATATTGAGTCAAATTTCTGTATTGCCTTTATATGAAATAAAACTTCCCCTCAGCCATTTTTATCGATGATGTTAACCAAACTGTGCAAATGTAACCCCCCCCCCCAAACAAACTTGTTTGTCTGAAAAAGAGACAATAGAAAAGGGTGACTATGTCTTCAATATGCTCCAAGACAAAAAAAGAAAATAAAGCCAATTATAGGAGGAAAAGAAAATTCTATTTTGGTATAGCTGGTTTAAATTAAATTTTCCTTCTCCTATATTGTTGCCTAACAAGGCTAGAGAACCCAGTCACATCATGGTCAAGGTGGTAATAAAATTTCAAGCCTGAATCCTTGACTAGAACATTAAATGCTGTTAATTTAGGAATGACACTGGCCTGTGTTAACTTTTTTTCTCTAAAGGTCAAAGGTTTAGCAAGTGATATATGATCGCCATTTTATGCTGAATTAAAAAAAGAAATCTTTTTGGAACGGCTGGTTTCTATGATATACTTGAATACATCACAAGGTTAACATAACATAATAAAACTTCTTCAAAATCCTGTGGATTCTACTTGGCAAAAATAAATAGTTATAATAATGTTCTATACAATTCAAGTAAGAGTGTGTATCTGAAAAATTTGATCTGATTAGAAAAAATGAGTTTTGGATTCAGCATAAAAAAAAACTATCTTAAAATCAGTGAGACTTTTTAATATAACTTATGTTTTTAGTATATATATTTTAATTGTATGTTGATAATGTTAACATATGCTTCTTTAATACAAAACAATAAATAAAATCATCAGTTATAACAAAATAAGTTGATTAGAATTTTTTGAATTATCATCTTTAGTTATAAGTTATGACTACCGGCTTTAAAAAAATTCTATGAAAAATCAAGTTAAATTTTCTCAATAACTTTGGTAATTACTTACCTTTGGAAGAAATTATATTTGAAATAGTTTTTTTCTCAAATATATTAGGGGAAGTATTTTTTACCAGGTCTCCCTCTCTTCTATTTATTTTATGAAATCTGAAAAAATGAACCGATAAAAAAAAAAAAATTTTTCTATAAAGATCATCATCATCATCATGTCACGCAAGTAGCACAAATCCTATGACAATCTCTCGCCAACCTTCCCTATAATTCATTGCCCCTGGGAGTTCTGCACAGTAACCAGCATCCTCGCATAGTTGGTCAATGTAGGTCATTGGTGGGCAGCTCACATTAGCATGTGCATGTGTTGGCTTCCACAAGAGAACGTCACTTATGAGCTCGTCCTTGCTTCTACAACAGTGTCCTGTATGCCTAGTCTGTCTCACTCGGATGGTTTGTGAGATTGGGGGCAGGTGGCCATACAGCTGCTTCCTTGTGGGTGCTGTTTCCATGACTTGTTCAAGACTGCATGCAACATTCTTGTGCAGCTCCCATCTAGCTTATTCTCAAGGCGCTTCATTAGGGTCCAAGTGGTGCAGCCATACAGCAGCACTGATATAACCACAGCCTGGAAGAATTGTCGCTTTAACTTCTCAGTGAGATTGGATTTCCATATGACTGATAATTTGCTTGTGGCCAACCATGCCTTTACTATTCGTGTATTAACATCTCTTTCTGTGGATGAGATGTTACTACCTAGGTATGTGAATTGTTCTACTGGCTTAGAAGGCATACTGTCAAGAGTGAAGATGTCTCCTTTCTTTTTGAAACTCATGAACTCAGTTTTATCGAAGTTCATATAGAGGCCGATATTCTTTGCTACCTCCTCCAGGCTATGTAGTAGTGACTCAACCTTTGCCGATGTATCTGCAAGAAGTGCAAGGTCATCAGCGTAGTCTGCATCTGCGACTGTTTGTGCAGGATATCGCCTGCTTCTTGCCTTTCTTAGTGTGAAACCTTTTTTCTTTTATGGTATCTAATGATGTTCGGAATACATAGTCTAGGCATATTATAAATATATATGGTGCTAATGTATCTCCCTGTAGGACTCCAGCGGCGATGTCAAAGAAATCTGTGTCGCCATCAGGTTAGCGAACCATTGTTTTAGTGTCTTTGTAGAACATCATTATAGTGGCAACCGTTTCGTTGGGGAGTATGCTAGTAGTATTTGTTCCATTTTTCCTCTGTGTATGGAATCAAATGCCTTGGAGAAATCTACGAATAGCAGCGTTGCCTCTAGATTCTTTGCTCGAACCTCTTCTATGATCCATCAAATAGTCAGGATGTTAGAGGTTGTGGATCGATTTCTGCGGAATCCGTTTTGGTTTTTCCTAAAGATTTTCTTTATTTCGGGTAGGATGCGATTAAGAAGGACATTATATATCTTGGCTGCAATAACTGAAAATTGTCCACCAGCTTCTCTTTCTCTTCTTCTTCTTTTTCCTCTTCTTCTTTTTTCACTTCCTCTTTCGCTCTCTCGACACTCTGCTACTGAAGAACAAAAATGCAGTGCACCGTTCAGGCCAAAATAGGTCGCTTTTATAGCCAAATAAAAGTTGCAATGCACCATGGGTAGTTACCCATAATGCCTCGCAACCTCTATAAAAATTCCATTCTGCCCCCTCCAACTTCTTGACACTTCTTACTCAGAGTGGGCATAATGGTGTACCACATTCCTTCTTCCCCAACCACATTCCTTTCCTTGAGTTTGCTGTTGTGAAATCCCTCAGTATGAGGTCTAGTTGTGTATCTACAATCTTTTGGATATTATATTCCATGAGTTTAGGGGAATTTCCCAGAAGTTTCTATAAGTGGTCTTTCCATTTCTGAAGTCTATATTTTTGGCTGGTTGCCTTTAGCTTTGATCTCGAGGCACTTTTCTATAAAGATAAGAGACTGAATAATTATATTAGGAAATTTTTATAAGTTTCTAGACGGGATTTTTTTAGTAAAAGAACCATGACTACTGAATTCTGCTAAAGAAATTTCATAATGTCGTCATTTTTAGCAGAATTCTGTATTTCAAACATTATTTCATCAAAAGGTAAGTAATTACTGAAATTTTCGTGAAAATTTGACTATTAGTTGATTTTTCATAGAATCTTTTTCAAAAGCCGGTAGTCATAACTCATTTTTGGCTACGTTTTGTGCACTAAAAATCCTCGTATTCGCAAAATTTAGCTTTTAGAAAATGAGGATTTTTAGTAGAGAATGTTTGATGCTATTTCCTCAAACAATGGTGCAAGTAAAAGATTTAATTTTTGGTATTTAGTATTTTCAGTATTTAGTATACTAACAAAGAACGTTCGCATAGATGGAAAATTTGATTTTTTTTTTAAAGTGAAAAATCGACCTACCTTACTGCCATACCCTGCCTTCAATCTCACTGAATAACGAATTCGAACCCATACGCGCGATACATCCTATCCGTGGCAAACGTATTGGGGGAAAAACTACTCTGTCTTTAGAGTTCGATAAAGCTTAGATGTAAGCCGATTCTATTGTCAAAAACAATATTATTACAACTGCAAAGTTTAAATATCACACAAATCCCATAAGGGAAATTTAAATGTAATGCCTGTTCAAAATTGTTTTGTTATTTAGTATTAATTGTAAAATAAACTTCTGTGATATAGTGACTGGGTAGCCTATTGATTTTTAAAGAAGTGTAACTTGGAAATTCTTACTTGGAAATTTTATTTTATTTATTTTATTTTTTTTTTTTGTAACTTAGAAAAACAAGACAAATTTCTGAAAATGGAATTCCAATTGACAGATTAAGTAAGAACTTCTAAGAATAAATGCGAACTGGAAATAAAAATTGAGAATTAATGACTTTAGATTCAGAGTCGAAAGGTTATTACGCAAGACAAATTAAATGTTAAATAAAACCAAAGAACTAAATAAGAAGGTAGGAGGAACTTCTTTCCTCCTAATAGCCTCGTGCAGAGGTTGACATCTCTTGAAATCTCCAGACCAGATGGAGAAAATCCTGATAAAGATCTCTGACCATCATCTTAACACATCTGGAAAATTAAAATTCCAGGCGTAAGCATAAATTAAGATGAATGGTTTTTTGGAATCAAAAAGAGGAAAGAGTAAATCTGTACGTAAATCCCCAGACCTCTCTACCCAACACCCAAGTATTGCAAACTATCATTTAAGCCAGAACATTTTTGATTCTCAGATCAGTTAGTAGCAGCGGAGTGGCCGAGGATAGTCAGACATTGGTCAGAGCATCAACCAAATCCCGCCAAGAAGCCCACTGAATTTTACCAGTAAGTTATCTCCAGAGTGCGGCGTCACTGGAGTTGTTTAACACAAAGTGAAACTAGCAGTTGTCGCTAAGTTGAAACCCCAACACAAAATTAAGTAAAGAAAAGAAATTGTAATATGAAAGAGATTATTTTTATTGTGAGAAAATTTTTATTTTTAGCTTCTCTTAAAAAATGACTACATTAATTTGTTACTTAATTCGTGGGTAGACTACGAATTAAGTTTAAGAAATTATGTAGGTGGTAGCTCAATGTGAGCACGAACATGTCTGGCGATGGCAGCGCTGGAGGTGATTAGCTCGGATGTAGGATGTTGGTCAGAGCAGTTAATCATAATTTAAGGCCTGCTTTCCCACACCGAGACAGTTATCTTCTGATCTTGCAAACGAAAACATAGACGTGCGACAAACTGCGGATGACTGTTAGAAATATTGTTGCAAGCGAAAGGACTTGGTCAGGGAACATTATCAGTAGGAAGAACGTATTTTTCAGTGGAGAGATCCAGCTGTCCAATCCGACGAATTTCTGTTCACATTATAAGCTATTTCAACATCACCATGACAGCGAAGGTACGCATAAGCAGTTACATAATAAAGCCATTTTTCGGCATGGTGGGGGGTAGTGTGACTAAAGAAATTGAGGCTAATGGTGAAACTTCAGCGGGTGGATGATATGGCGAGTCTGCTACCATTATATTTGGTGGGTGACGCACTGGCCCTCGATATGGAAATGTAGGAAGGGGGCGTTCACGGTTGATACGTTCGCAGCGTACAGAAAACTGACCATGGTCAGGTGGGCTCGCGAACGCGTGGACGTCTACACCAACAAAATCAGGTAGTTGGCCAAACAATCGGCCAAGTTTGAGTGGGTTGGGCTGGAAAGGCTCACAAAACTTTCGTCACGGTGTTCTCTGACACCATCTCCATCGGACTTCAACAGGCGCCAAAACCTCGAAACATTGACTATGGGGCATCTAATAGCAACGGCGAGAATACTGACGAAGACTAGGAACGAAAGCCAGGATGTAGTTGCAGCCATGCGCTCACCCTGCAGTAGTGCCATATTTCCTACCAGTAGCGGCCCAGTGCCAATATGACCTGTTACAACAAGTGCAGCGGTAAAGGTCACGTCGGAAATGACTGCCGATCGCGCGAAACAAGGTGTTACCGATGTGGCGAATCCAGGACTGGATCCAGGACTGTTCGGGAAACGAGACTGGAGACAAGGCATCTTGCTCACCAAGATGCAAATGCGGTGCTCCCAGTAACAGGCATCTATATTGACAGGACTCGCTGTTCGGCGCTAATTGATACGGGTTGCTCGCGGTCAATTATGGATGCAGATCGGTGTTGATCTTGGAAGAAAGTAAGAGTGGATGACATGACTATTGGAGGCAAATCCCGTGCGTGTTGCGATGTCGGAGTGGTCACCATATTCACGGACGAAGGCGATTCTACCAAGATCGATGTGCTGGTAGCCTGTGGCAAACTACTGGGGTTTGATCTGCTGTTAGGGGTCGATGCGATAAAAGCATTGGGAGGCATTGTTGTTGAACCAACGGGATCAGTACAGATCGATGAGGGGAGAGTCACTAAGTGTGATTTCCATAAATGAACCTAACTTCAGCGCCACCTTCGATCATCAGAGCCGAACGCGGACTGCGTCATGGGAGCGCACCTGAATGGCTGCACAACGAGTTTCGGAAGATCCGGTAGCGGAAGAGATCCGAAATAATTATAAGCGGCATCTTCGCACTTGGATAGGCAATGGTTGGTTTGTGCCACACGTGGAAGACAAGCTGGGACCTCCAAAAGGTTTAATTCCACTGATGGCCGTACTACAGCAGAACAAAACAAAAGTAGGTCCAGTGATGGACTATCGGGAGCTCAATCATCACGTTGAAGCTCACGGCCAAAGCAGATATCTGCGCAATGGCAACAGAAAGGTGCTAACGTATCTTTGCCGAACCTCAGGAGAGTTTACCTCAGGTACGTGTCCACGAGACAATGTTGCCATTCCAGGCCGTGAAGATTGACAGGAAAAGATACTGCCTGATCCGTTTGGGGTTCGGCTTAAAAGTAGCTCCACATATCATGATGGCCATTGTCAGTGCAGTACTGTCACAGAAAGAAGCCGTAGGCCGTGCAGTATCTGCTTACATCGACGACATCTATGTTAACGAAGATGTGGTACCCGCGACCCGCGTCAGAGAACATTTAGCACAGTTTGGGTTAGAATGCAATGACCCAGAACGGTTGGAGGACGGCGCACGGGTGTTGGGATTGGCGGTCGGGATGGAACGCGGTAAATTCCAGTGAAGCGAGGTAGCATAGTTCCAGAAGCTACCAGTGTCGTCACGCGACGAACTGTGTTCTCCTTGTATGGGAGACGTGTCGGGTACCTACTGGGGTGTGGTTGGCTTTGTGTGGCTTGCGGGAGTACTCAAGAGGAGAGAAAGTTCGGACACGAACGGCTGGGATGATTAGCCAAGAGACACCGTCCCCCAGCGTATGATGTTCGGGACCATGAAATCTGTGCAGCGGGATGATCCGGTCCGTGGGGATTAGTGCATGGACGGCAGGGAGCTGAACATGTGGGTCGATGCCAGTTACTTAGCAACCGGGGTAGCCTTGGAGAGGCACGAGACAGTGCGGGAGGACGCTTATTAGCTGCGACCTGAAAACGATGCTCAACATATCAACTTAGCCGAACTGGACGCCATATTAAAAGGCACAATTTGGCTCTTCAGTGACAGGGCAAGGTGCTACATGTGAAGACGGATTCTGTGTGCGTGTACCCCTGGGTATGAGAAAAGCGCAAGTACGTACCAAGGCAGCAAGCGAGATGCTCATCACGAGGCGACTGAACACACTCAAGGTGCTCGTGAAGGAGTATGAGCTGACCATGGACGTGACGTTGGTCCCGCCGATTCAGAACATCGCCGACCGACTGACAAGGGTACCGGGGGTTTGACGTAATGAAGAAGGAAAATCGGCTCGAACCACTGATCGGCGCAGTCCACATGGACGAGCTGGACGCGAGTCAAATAATGTTTTATCCACAGAAGCAGCCGACACCCGGGTGGACGGCGCACTATTTTGTCAGGAGAGTTTGACCAACAACAACAAAGGCAGCCGTTAAGCCAGCCATACGGATGTGCGAGGAATGCCAGTCCATAGACCCAGCACCGATCCACTGAGAAAAGGGAAAGCTAGAGGTGAACAGGAACTAGCAGAGGTTAGGAATGGTCATCAAACATTATGGTGCTTGCCATTTCTTAACGCTTACGGACTGTGGCCCATCACGTTTCTCCATTTGGAAGCAGTTGACGAGGCAAGACTCGGCAAGCGTGATTCGACAGCTGGAGGCGGTATTCTTCAAGCGTGGCTCACCACACGAGATCCTTACGGACAACGGCACAGCAAAGAATTCCGAGTTTTCGTACATAAGTGGAGAATTCGTCTACAATTCCGTTTCGCATACGCCGCAGCTGGGAATAGCATAACGGAGAAATATCACCGCACGGTGAAACGAATTGCGACCAGGATGCACTGTCCCATACAGGAGGCTGTTTACTGGCATAACATCACAGCCAAAGACGACGTATCACCCTCCACTGCGCCCGCCAACGGAAGCTATGGTGAAGGGGGCTAATGCTGCGACAGCGTCCTTATGTCCCAAGCACAACTCTCATCAAGTTGAAGATCACGTGTGGGTCAAAGTGCCGCAGACCCCGTGTTATACGGGTCTTCTGGTGAACGGGATACCCCGCCACGTGAAGGATCTACGCCCACGCCACTGTGTCACCACGACTCCGACAGTACAACGTATTCTGAAAGACGAAAGGAGAGTTTGCTACACGACGAAGAAGATACAGAGACAAACAGTTCATCTGTTGAAGGAGCAAAAGTAGAACTCCCCTGCATTTGCGAAGAAGTACTCGAGACAGTTGCATTTTGATCTTGCAAACGAAAACAGACGGCGAACAAGAGGCGAGTGAGTTTTGGCGGGGGACTGCTGGAAAAATTGTTGCCGGCGAACAGACTTGGTCAGGGGATTTTGGTAGTTGGGAGAAACTATTTTTCAGTGGAGAGACCTGGCTGTCCGACCCGACGAATTTCTGCTCTCATTATAGTTTGTAAGTTTAGTTAGATTTTGAATTGAAGTTCATTAGAGAGTCAAAATCGAGATGTGTGTGTGTGTGGGGGGGGTAATTGGAAAGTTACCGTTAGCCGTTATGGTTATAATAAGCATATACTCTGCCAATGGAAAGGCGTGAGAACAGAAATTTAGTTTTGCAGATTTCGGTCGTTAGTCCGGAGGAGCAGACGTAGGGGTCCTTCGCTACTAAGATGCCGACTTTTCATCGCAGGGTTGGAGACCCTTTTGGGGCTGTGGGTTTTGAATATAGAATAGACGTCTTAATAAATAACAAAGTCCTGCTTATTTATTAAACAATAAATAAGCGCAGACCCAGCTCAGAAGAAGGAAGAAGTTAGTCCAGTATAAAATTTAGTTTTTCATTTTTACTGATGAAATGAAATTTAATAATTAAAAGTTAATCGATTTGCGGAACTTGCCACAGTTCTTCAGAAGTAAAATAACAAATTCTGATAAAACCATCACCCCCCCCCCTCAGATTTTCCTGTTTAAAAAAAAATTATTGTTTATATTTAAAATATTCATGAAAATAATGTAAAATGCCAATATCTGTTTTATGAAATCTAATTTAGATATTTTATCGATTAACAATTTCAGTTTGATTCATGAAAAATGACCTATTACTTAAGCATAACATTTATTGTCTAGATGCAAAAATGATATATATTTTATATATAGGTATGTCCATTGTTTGTCAAGGGAGGTAATAAAATTTTTAAATTTTAAAACAATTACCAAAAATCAGGGAATTTTCAGGACTTTATTCATTAAGGACTTAATTTATAATGAATAGCTTATTTCATTGGGAAAAAATGAAAATGTTTTTATCAATCAAGATTGTAGGGGAGTTTTTAACCTTTGGACATTTGAATAAAAAAAGGATTAGGGGTTTACCATGAGGGCAATACGGTTAGTACAATCATATAGCTGCTAGGGTTTGATGTAACCAGCGAATTGATCAGAGGGGTCCTCTTTGACCGACCGTCTAACCCAAGTAAGGGCTAAAGTCGAGTGTTGCATGTCATTGACTGCTCAACCACCAGGATTTCATCCTTAATAGATTGCAATGGTTGTGATAATAATTAATTAGTATAATTTGATTTATTTTGCAGTTGTCTAAAAGAAATACAAGAGTAAAATTGTTTTAAAAATTACTAATAGTACCAAGTTAGTTAATTTTATTTTTAGGAATAACCTTTCCTCTAAGAGATACAAGGTACTTTTTTTATCACACTTTTTCATAAAGGGACCCCTCCATTTTCGGCACACGTGACCAGTACATGAAGTTTGCAGCCCCCCCCCCCCAATCGAGGAGTAAAGTTGAAATACGACACTTACATTCGTATGTATTATTAGGGAAGAAACTGTGTCTTTCTTTATCACGCGGAAGTACATATGTACCTACGAGTTACCTCCCACTCCCTTTGATATAGTCGCATACATATGCAAAATATGTCTAAGATGCAAATGGAGGATGAGGAAGAAGTATGAGAGTGCGCGAGCTGCAGACGCGCAGAGAGCGTGTTGTCGAGATGCACCAAAAGAGGTCTAAATTAATAAATATTCTTGAGAAAATTTCCCTACGGTTACTTCTCTTCCACTGCACCATTTTTGTCATGACCACGAGAGCGATTTGATTATGATTTGTCTATTCCTCATAGACTTCAATTAAATATACTTGGGCGTGTGTCATAATTGGAGATAGGACGATTATATAGGTATTAATGTTGATAAATCTAGAGAGATTACATATCTATCTCTGTGATCTGTTTCGCCCCAGCCAGTTCGATTGTATAGATGTTACTATAGCACTAAGAGTATAACTTTCGGAAGTTCAGTGTCTGAGGCATCTAAAGCAGCTTATTGATAAAAAGAAAAGTTTTTATCCATGCAATCATAGTCTATATATATCTTATATAAAAGTTCAAAAACTGAAAGATATATAAATCAATAAATCTGATTATATCTAGTATCATCTGAAGAGAGTATTATAATATGTCGTTAATTTTATACATATATGGTTGGTCTTACTTTTATGTTGTATCATTTTTCTTTTTTTCTAGACGCGTGGCCTATAATACCATCTATAGGTTCCTAAAGTATCAGCATATTTTATCTCCTGTGGATACCGTTTCTCCTTCTAGTCCTATAATCATCATTTTTCTATAAAATTATTTATGCTAATGCACCCAGGAGCGATGGCGGTTCACGAAGAGGTTACGCGATTGGTGTATTAATGAGTTAATCGGTTAAGGTGTAGAGGATGCGAAATATATCTATAAGAATGCTATCTATGGATATAGATTCTAATCTTTGTCTAAGACACTCATCTCATTCACATAATTAATAACGTGTCAAATAAAAAATACTCTAATCTTTCATCTATACGAGATCCGTATTGATGAGTCGTGTCGTATTTGTGAAAAGTTAAAATTGGAGAGAGTAGAGATATTAGACGTCAACCTCGAAATTCATGAGACTAGAGCACAAGAAGTAAACCAACTTATTAGGAACTCGACTGTCTCTCAGATCGACTAATATGACTATTCAGTTAGTGTAATCTTAAGCTCATAATACGACATAAGTATGGGATTTGTGAGTATGAGAATATAATTACTCACTCTCTATATATAAGATTCTATACCTATCTATATGTAAAACTTTCTCTCTATATACTCTATATTTATGTAGATTAATCCGTGAGTTCTTCAACAAACCTCAAGTAGAGTGAGCCTATGTTATATTATTTAAAGCTTATTTATTAATATTCAATATATCATATTACTGGAAGTCTCGTATACTGATAATAGTTAGTTCAGAGAACGAAAATATATGCTCTGATTATTTATAAGAAATGGTTTAAAATAGAATTTAAAAAAAAGACACATCATCCTAACATCAGATTTTCTAAGAAATTATTAAATATGGGGTCTGTATTTTCCAATAATAATTATAATTCAATTTATTAACAAACTTGTTCTCTTAAACAGTTTTAGATTGTTTTAGTGTTTTTTTATACAAAACTAGTCATTGTATTTATGTACTCATTCTTTAATATTGTATATAAAGTTAATTTAAAATATCTAATATCTTCCATAATAAAATCTGTAATAAGCTGTATTACTTCTCACATAAATAATAGTTGTTTAATATCATACAAACTTTATCATTATAATAAGATCCTCCATCTCAAAAAGAATTAAACAATATATTACGTGGTGAAAAGTTGGAATTTATAGCGTAATTAAAAATTTAATTATTTCTTTCTGGCTGTAACCCAAAAAAAAAAAATAAAACGTAGTTATGTAAGACTGAAAAATAAAAATTATAAACAAAAGAACATGTTTTTTTACTTTAAAATATTTAAGTGGGAACACTAGTTTTCCTTCCACGCCCATTATGGTATAGTCGCCTAGTGAGTAAACATGTATAGAGCGTTAGTTGATACATTGTCGGGACACTTCACAGGAAGACTTGGGCGCCAATTCGTAATGCAACTCGATCTCACATCCCTTATCGGGCCATTACTCAAACTTGGAAGCATAAGACGATATAAAAGAATCTGTAATGAAAATCCGTCAACAAAACATAAATTATTACTAGATTGACATTGGATTGCTTTATCGATAGTTGCCTAGACTTCATTATTGTAACAACATTTTCTAACAGGTATCTAACTTTCACTCGATGTCATTTAAGAAAAGATAAGAAAACACACTGAATCAACCAGACAAACTCTGACCACTAATTCACCACATAGACGTTCGAGATGCATATCATGAGAGATATATAAAATCCTACACAACAATTTGAAGCGAGAAAAAGACCGAGATAATGAGGAGATATTCAAAGACGATGTGCGTTTAGCATATAAATCTCCAAACTTGTAATTGAGAATACTAGGAGAAAGTCTCAAAACAGACTGAAGCAAACTCACACGGATGATTGAAATATTATATTTTTTAAAGAATGAGATCAAATTCCTTGTACTATTGGAACATTTTATTTTGCAATTATGGTCAGTCTAAAACTTACCTTCACTTTTGGTCTCGGTCGTTTTTTTCACTGTGTTCCATCTCCCCTGTCTAGACCCACGACACTACCACGCATCCGGAGGAAAATAAAATAAGTATAACCATCCGGTTATACATCTCTCCCATTCAAATCTATAACGTCTGAGTTATTTTTCCTAGATCAGTGAGTCAAAGATTGTTTTTGGGTAGCTATCATGATGAACGTGCTAGCACAACACTCCGGAGTTGAGTGAAGGACAATCGCTTAAATGGGACGATAGAC
Organism: Doryteuthis pealeii; assembly: GCA_023376005.1. Lineage (NCBI taxonomy): Eukaryota > Metazoa > Mollusca > Cephalopoda > Myopsida > Loliginidae > Doryteuthis > Doryteuthis pealeii. Next base: position 44,088 of record JALAJA010000190.1, on the reverse strand, counting down.
CATTTAGGATTTATTATTGTCTTTATAACAATAGCACTCTCTTATGGTGCAAGCACAAATAAAATTTCCTCACCCTCCCTACAACTATCTCACAATGGGACCGTTCTCACCGTCAAGTACCGATAAAACACAAAGGAAAAGTAGCTCATACTTAGCGGTTCCGCACCATATTTCATGCGTCTTGAACCGAATATTCTTTATTAGTGCTAAACGAATTTAACAGGTATTGAGTATTAGAAATCTATTTATTAATTGTGGTCAACTTTGTCTAACGATAAATAGTATTTTTAATAATAGCAGTAGACCCACTGCATTAAAAAGCAGAATAAATTAATTACTTATGACTTATACTATCGTTGACACCGTCGATTATTCTTTAAGAGACTACCAACATAGCACTCTCGCACATTGTTATTTGGTCAATTTTCTCGATGCGATGCCGCATTGCGTGTTTTCTTTTACTCTATACTGGTTTCTTGAGCGCTTGTTTATAAGCTACATATTCGTGTTAGACACACACGTACAAAAATTGGTGCAAGGTGGATACAGTCTTTTTTCCACCAAAAATTCCATTCTGTGTAAATTTTTCTCCGTCGGATGATTCTATCTTGACAAAATTTATTGTTCGCAGTGTATTGATGTAATCAACTTAAATTGAAATTTTATAAATATAGTACATCTCAGTATTTATTTCAAACTTTAACCTTTAGTGTAAATTTTATGCCAAATGACCCCAAAGCCAATTTAAATCATATTCACAAATATGTCATTTACCTATAGACACCCTTGATTCGCACCAACTATAATCCTTATGATGTAATGCGCTTCTACATAGATATTGTCAGCCTGAGTTATTCCTATGCTTTGACTAGTTTTAACATAAAAGTTTCTACCCTTAAGCTTATATTGTGCATTATTTACAGTATGTATAGAGATCATACACAATAAATTCTATAGTTTTGAAAAGATATACTCTCATTGAAATCTTTTTTTTTAAGGCAGAAAAAGATATACGATCTTGCTAATATAGCCTACTTTCTCTTGTGTCCTATGATTTGAGTAATAGCCCAATTTATAGAACAATAACCTTAGTACAGCGAGTAACATCGAGTAAAAAATTAGGGGAAATCTCCTCAACTACCATTTTTTTATTTATTCTATCCGTTTCTATCTTATCTTTTTTCACCATAAAATAATATTCGATGGCTTTCGTCTTGTGTGTCGTTATGTATCCGTCTGGAGCGCCGAGTAGTACTTATCATTTTCTCATAGAAAAAGCCACTAAAAACGTAAAAAAAATTATATTCTTATTTACTTTTCTATTTCATAATGTTCAGGTCGTTTTATATTCTTTATTATATTTACACTCTAAATTCGTAGTACTAATCGACTATATAAAAAAGATTACATTAAGTTTGACCAACTTTGAACGACA
>JALAJA010000190.1:0-42553 GCA_023376005.1 Doryteuthis pealeii | reverse complement strand
AAGAGAGATCATTATTTGCAGATAAAATGTGAAAACGTGACTCGGAAAATATCTATATTTGGCTAGAATTATGTCTTATGCCAGCAATTAAAAACAGCGTAAATTAGGGCAGGAATCCGGGGATGACAAAAGTTAAAATGACCAATAGTACTATTCGCAGAGTTCCGTCCTGGCCTCCTGCCTAAAAATAAACACTAGGTGGTGATAGGTGAAAAAACAAACCCACCTATGAATGAAGTCCAGCAGAAGTGGTGCCTGCTGTATATGAAAAAATAATTGTCAATTGAAGGCGTTTTATGGATTTTTTTAGTTTGAAGATGTTAAAAGTAAGCCATATTATTAAAAAGGTAAAAATATTTACATTACTTGTCGAAAAAAGACTGGAGGTATAAAAATTGCATTAACTTTTTGGGAAAAAGCGCTGTTTTTTGTGTTTTTTTAATTTTTCAAAAATATGGCTTACTTTTAACACTTCAAAACACTAAAAAAAATAATAATGTCGATAAAAACGCCTTCAATAACAAATTATTTTTTCATATACAGCAGGCACCGCTTCAGCAAGGGACTTCATTCATAGGTGGGTTTGTTTGGATCTATTACCACAGGAGACCGGGATGGAACTTTGCGAATAGTACCTGACCAATATTTCCAGGAGTTGGTGGGGTAAAAAAGAACTATTTCCTCATATTCCTTTAAAATAAACTGAACCCTCATTTTATGTCCGTGTTTTTGCAATAAATGTTTTATTTTTTTTGCACCCGTTATTTTACAATACTAAATATATTTTCTTTATTTTAATATTCACTTCAATATGTATATTCTAAAAGTTTTTATTTTGTGAGAATGGTTAGTTTTAAAGGCTCGTTTTACAATTTAGGCATAAAGTGGATCCTCTTTTTATGACCGTAATTGTTTTTTCGTCGACGATGATTAAAATCTGAAAAAGAAAAGAAATAACAACAAAGGGTAAACTTCAACTTTTTACTCGTAAATTCCTACCATAAAATTAGGCTCTGGCATTTTATGGTAGGAATTTACGAGTAAAAAGTTGAAGTGTAAAAATGAACCCCCACTTTAAAACTAACCATTCTCACAAAATAAAAACTTTTAGAATATACACATTGAAGTGAATATTAAAATAAATAAAGAATATAAAATGAGGGTTCAGTTTATTTTATGGTAGGAATATACAAGAAATTGTATTATTATCACCATAAAAAGAATACTTACTTTAACGGAGTTGAAATTGACATTTGATGTCTTGAATATTTTGTTCAAGCACCTCTTGCTTGAAGACTTGCTAGGAAGGTGTGTTCCCCAACCCCACCCCATCAACATGACTAAAGACAGTAACACTGCCAATCCTACATTGTTGACAGTCGCTTGATCCCAACCCCCACATCTGACAAACTACCGAGACTAAAATGGTTATCAACTTTTGTATTAGGAATTTTTTTTACTTTCCAGTGTTTCCAAAAATATTTAACAAACTTTTTTTGAATGAACATTAATTTTATTTAATTCTTAAATGTATTTTTTTTAAAATTGTTCATTTTCAGTCAAAATTTTGCGTGTGTGCTATTCTGTACAAGTACAGAAAATTCTTTTTAAATGTTATAAATTTTACGAGGTAGATGGGGGAGTTTTGTTAAACATAATTTATTTTTTAACCTTTCTTTAACGAATACCTTATTATCTTTAGCCTGATGACAAATTCTTGACTTGTTCAGTGTCGTATAAAAATAAATCAAAATATTGCTACATGATGAAAGCGAAACTTCAAAATAGCCAATCAGAAGCATTTTTACTGTTTAATGAATATTTATGACCAGTTTGGAAATGTTGGGTAGGTTCATTGAGCAAAAAAACAAAACAAAAAAATAAAAAAAGTGTCCTTGTTATTTTACTAGTTATATTTGTTAACGGTAACAATAACATTAATTTTGTCTCAGATAATTCAATTTTTCCAGGACAAAAAAACGAAAATTTTCCAGGATTTTGAAAAAATACCCCCATCTTTTCAAGGTTTTCTAGTACTGGAAAACAAAATTTTTTTTCCAGGTTTTCCAGGACGTGTAGTAACCCTTAGTAGTCGATGTTATTCCAAAGAAAATTTTGCAGAAAGATCTATAACAGAATTCTATATCGAGAGAAATATCGATCATATGAGGTCCAATCTCACAGACAAGTTAAAGAGACAGTTCTTCCAGGTCGTTGTCGTGTCAGTACTGCTGTATGGCTGCACCACCTGGACCCTAACTAAGCGACTAGAGAATAAACTAGATGGGACTGCACAAGAATGCTGCGGTGATCCTGAACAAGACGTGGAAACACACCCTACGAGAAAGCAGCTGTACGGCCACCTACCACATATCACCCAAACCATCTGAGTAAGATGAACAAGACACGCAGGACACTGCTGGAAAAGCAAGGACGAACTCATAAACGACGTCCTCCTGTGGAAGCCAGCACATGGACAAGCCAGTGTGGGCCGACCAGCAAAAACGTATGTTGATCAGCTCTGTGCAGATACAGGATGCTGCATAGAGGACCTCCCGAGAATGATGAGCGATAGGGACGGATGAAGTGAGATTATTATGGATATCCGCACTGAAAGCGCAACATGATGATGATGATGTCCAGAAAAGTTTTGTCAGTGAAATCAAAAACAAATAAGAAAATATGTAAAAGAAAGAAAGAAATATTTTCAATGAATTTTATTTTGTTTCTTTATTTTCCTTTTATTTCCATTGACTGAAGATCAAAGAGTATTTGGCAATTACCAAAAAGAAAAGTTTACGAATGCAGTCTTTCTTCAGCATGATTGACCTTATAGCCATCATTTCTGATTTAGAATTTTACTAAAAGGCCCCGAAAGAGGGTGTGATGTAACCAGCTGTGATTAGGTCAGACCTCTCTGACCACCCAAGGCCAAATGTAGACAAAAATATTCTAAAACCATGTGTGTTGAATTTCAAATGGGTGTTGCTTAATTCTTTTGATCATATTGAAAAAGTTGTGGATCTTGTAATCACTTTTAATTTTCAAACCATCTAACAGAATACACTTCAATGATGAACTTAATAAAGCTGAGAAGTTTGGCAGATATTTCTTGGGGATAAGCATCTCGGGTCCATAAACATTAGTTGGAATTGTTAACCTGAAACAAAATCTGGAATTCTTAATATAATTTTCAATAATAAATAACAAATTAATCAATAGATTTTTTCTCAAATTTTTGGTTTTAATTCATTCAAAACAAGAACATTTGAACAAATGTAAATAAAAAAAACAAAAAACAAACAAAAAACTTTAATAACATTCAATATTCAATAATAATCAAACATTCAATAATTTAACTATCAATGATTATTTTTCATATTTTATTTATTTTTTCAATAATGTATAAATAACAAATTACCAAGATGGAAATTTATTTAAATAGCAAAGATTTTTAAGCCTGGTTAACTATTTACTAGGAATTAACTATATTGGACAACTTGTCTATAAATTGGGAGTTCTGTTTTATCTAATGGAGAAGATGGTCCCAAAAATCTTTTAGTATCATTAGGATGAGTTGAGACAAAACTGTTAATTATATAAGCAAGTGCAGCAAACTAATACAAAAACAAGTACAAGACTAGGTATGAATGGGTAAGAAAGGTGATCTACTGGGAATTGTGCAAGAAATTAAATTTTGACCCTGCAACTAAATGGTATCAATACACAATCAGTCCAAGATAATGAGACACATAAAATTCTCTGAGATACAGACGGATCACTTAATCCTAAGAGATGAGACTTTGTGTTAATGAACAAGAGAACATGTCATCTGGTGGATTTGCTATCCTGGTGGATCACAGATTGAAAATGAATTGATAAACAGATAATTGGACTTTACCAGTTAGATGGGAAAAAAGAAAACCTGGAATCTAAAGGTGAAAGTTGTACGAATTGTAGTTGGTGTCTGTGGAATGGTTGCCAAGGATTTGGAAAATGGATTGGAGGAATTGGAAATTAGAGGAAGAATTGAGACCATCCAAACAACAACATTGCTAAGATCAACTAGAATATTTTGGAGAGCTGAGGAGACCTGCTGTCCTCAGTCTCCAATAAAATATCATCAAATAATTCTGGTGTAAAAAAAGAACTTGCAGGAAGTGATATAATGAACATGGATAAGAAAGGGAAACCTCAAAAGAGAAACTGAATCTCTCTTGTCTTTTTTTTTTTGATTTTTACACTTGTGTTGTCCTTTTATTAATAATTCTAATTCAAACATGAAATCTTTTTTAAAGTTTAATGTTATCCATTTCAAATCCAAAATAAAACATAACGTTATTATTAAAATGGTGTTATTAAGTAAATAAATAAATAAATGTTATTTGAATTTTTATTTCATTATTCATAACTATATTGTATTTGAAATATTATTGTTAGTGTGTGTTTAAACAGGTAAATTTTTATATCTTTTTTTTAATCTCTTATGATACCAGCACAAAATAATGCCATAAGATCAAAGCTTAAATTGATAATACTCAAGAGAATAACAAGTTGTTATTTGATGACAGAGATGAAATGGTTAATCAAATAAGTTAATACAGAAAACTTGCACAAAAGGAATACAAGACAAGGCATGACTGGGTTGGTAGTAATAGTGAAATTGATTAAAATTTGACCATACTGTTAAATAAGCTATGGCCCATAGCTTATTTAACAGTATGGTCGAATTTTAACTATTACTAACGGATCACCTTTCAAGGTCAATATCACTCTTAGAATTTTTGATTCAGTGACCTATATTTGGGGGGGGGGGGAAAAAAAAATGGTGGCAAATGAATGCCAATAAACTCCTGAACATCATGTTTTTCCCCAACTGTAAATGTTACACATTTGTGAGAATGGTAGCAATATTTAAAGATGGCAGACAATCATCTATATAGAATAATTTTATTGAGAAGAATGAAAATCATTTATGGTAGTTTATTGAAAGTCAAAAAGAAAAAAGAAAAAAAAAAAATTTTTTAAATTCTCTTTTCTTTCTTTATGTAAGAGATCACTGTTTATCATTATTAGTGTCTTCATCTTCTACAGTAATTTCATAGCATGTATCTCTTATACACTTGCACAGTAACTTGTTTTGTAGACATGTGTAAATGTTTGCATCTGTTCATTGATTTTTTTTTAACATTTTGTAGAGCAGTTTATTAGATCCATTAAACTCTCTGAAGCATGAGGAAAAAAACATCCATTGGATTATCAAATCTCCCTTTTTCTATCTTCCATCCATGAAAATCCGAGGACGGTATATATACATTTGCATAGAGGCTCCTTTTATAGACATCTGAAAAAACAAAGAAAATAAACTCTTGTAATTTTAACATAGAATAATCTTTATGAAATTCAATCTCATAATCAAAATGATATTTTCATTCTTTAATCTTAGACATAAAAAATAAAAATTGTTTTCATCAACAATTACATTTGCACTTATGGTTTATTACTGACATTTTCATTAGATTAACATTTACAATCAAATGCAAACATTTTATCTTTTCTAATAAGAAATTAAACATGAAACTGTATATCCTTAATTTTCGAAATCTTATAGCAAATTTAACATTATTAATTAAACATACCTGTTTGATAATTAGCTCGATTGATGTGTTCACTCTGAGCATCTTTGAATCCGGTCCAAGATGACAACATATTCTCACTGCTGAATTGTGAATCAATTTTGATAGGATTTTGCAATAAAAGTCTATGATCCAATTGAAGAAGTGAAATTAGTTCAGTAAATGGCATTGGGCCAGCGTTTCTTGCGTCCAGTGTATAAAAACAGATTTTCTTCTGTTGGCTCAAATGTTCTTTTCCTTATTCTCTTCACAGATTCTACCTTCAATGTTAGATGAACAAAGTTTAATTGATGTACGACAGACATTGTTTTGGATAATAATACCATTTGTGCTGTGGGTTGTTCCATGTCCAGAAAAAGTCTCCTCGACAATAAATATTGTCCCATACCAAAATTGATGGAATATCTTGGATGAAAATTCAGCTAATAGAAAAAGAAATCATGAAAAAGGATTAAATCTTGTATATTTCTGATTATACTCTGAGATTTTTGTTTAAAAAATATTATTTAATCGTAATATTGGATGGAGCAAAAGAATTCTATGCATAATGCATTTACAGTAAGCAAAAAGAAAAACAGGAAAATATTTTTGTAAACATTATGTAAATCTAATGAAATGAAAAGATCAACACAGAAAACATTCAAATACACAACAGATTAATAAAACAAGAAAGTAAATGCGAGTTGGAAATAAGACAAAAGGCGGAAACACATTCAAATGAACAAGTGATTAATAAATATGGTAAAGTAAATTAAGTATAGTAAAGGGGCCAACTCGAACGGCTTCAGATACTCGACCGATTAATAGACACGAAAGCGAGTGTCTATTGAATTACCCGAAATTTAAGTTGGTAAAGGGGCCAACTCGAATGCCTTCAGATACTCGACCGATTAATAGAGACGAAATTGAGTGTCTATTGAATTGCCCGAAATTTCAGTTGGTAAAGGGGCCAACTCGAACGCCTTCAGGGACACGACCGATTAATAGACAGTGTCTATTAATCAGTTCTGTATTTGATGGTGAATGAATTAACAGACTTGGAAGGCAATGTCTATTAAATTGTCGGATAATTTTCTGTTGAAAATTAGACCAACTCAGTTCGCTTTCAAATACACAACTGATTAATAGACCAGAAAGTGAGTGTCTATTGAATTGCCAGATGAATATATGTTGGTAAAGGGGCCAACTCGAACGCCTTCAGATACTCGACCGCTTAATAGACACGAAAGCGAGTGTCTATTGAATTGCCAAAATTTCAGTTGGTAAAGGGGCCAACTCGAACGCCTTCAGGGACACGACCGATTAATAGACAGTGTCTATTAATCAGTTCTGTATTTGATGGTGAATGAATTAACAGACTTGGAAGGCAATGTCTATTAAATTGTCGGATAATTTTCTGTTGAAAATTAGACCAACTCAGTTCGCTTTCAAATACACAACCGATTAATAGACAGAAAGTGAGTGTCTATTGAATTGCCAGATGAATATATGTTGGTAAAGGGCCAACTCGAACGCCTTCAGATACTCGACCGATTAATAGACACGACACGTGAGTGTCTATTGAATTGCCAAAATTTCAGTTGGTAAAGGGGCCAACTCGAACGCCTTCAGGGACACGACCGATTAATAGACAGTGTCTATTAATCAGTTCTGTATTTGATGGTGAATGAATTAACAGACTTGGAAGGCAATGTCTATTAAATTGTCGGATAATTTTCTGTTGAAAATTAGACCAACTCAGTTCGCTTTCAAATACACAACGATTAATAGACCAGAAAGTGAGTGTCTATTGAATTGCCAGATGAATATATGTTGGTAAAGGGGCCAACTCGAACGCCTTCAGATACTCGACCGATTAATAGACACGAAAGCGAGTGTCTATTGAATTGCCAAAAATTTCAGTTGGTAAAGGGGCCAACTCGAACGCCTTCAGGGACACGACCGATTAATAGACAGTGTCTATTAATCAGTTCTGTATTTGATGGTGAATGAATTAACAGACTTGGAAGGCAATGTCTATTAAATTGTCGGATAATTTTCTGTTGAAAATTAGACCAACTCAGTTCGCTTTCAAATACACAACGATTAATAGACCAGAAAGTGAGTGTCTATTGAATTGCCAGATGAATATATGTTGGTAAAGGGGCCAACTCGAACGCCTTCAGATACTCGACCGATTAATAGACACGAAAGCGAGTGTCTATTGAATTGCCAAAAATTTCAGTTGGTAAAGGGGCCAACTCGAACGCCTTCAGGGACACGACCGATTAATAGACAGTGTCTATTAATCAGTTCTGTATTTGATGGTGAATGAATTAACAGACTTGGAAGGCAATGTCTATTAAATTGTCGGATAATTTTCTGTTGAAAATTAGACCAACTCAGTTCGCTTTCAAATACACAACGATTAATAGACCAGAAAGTGAGTGTCTATTGAATTGCCAGATGAATATATGTTGGTAAAGGGGCCAACTCGAACGCCTTCAGATACTCGACCGATTAATAGACACGAAAGCGAGTGTCTATTGAATTGCCAAAAATTTCAGTTGGTAAAGGGGCCAACTCGAACGCCTTCAGGGACACGACCGATTAATAGACAGTGTCTATTAATCAGTTCTGTATTTGATGGTGAATGAATTAACAGACTTGGAAGGCAATGTCTATTAAATTGTCGGATAATTTTCTGTTGAAAATTAGACCAACTCAGTTCGCTTTCAAATACACAACCGATTAATAGACCAGAAAGTGAGTGTCTATTGAATTGCCAGATGAATATATGTTGGTAAAGGGCCAACTCGAACGCCTTCAGATACTCGACCGATTAATAGACACGAAAGCGAGTGTCGGGAAGCGATTAATGAGTGTCTATTGAAAAATTTCAGTTGGTAAAGGGCCAACTCGAACGCCTTCAGGGACACGACCGATTAATAGACAGTGTCTATTAATCAGTTCTGTATTTGATGGTGAATGAATTAACAGACTTGGAAGGCAATGTCTATTAAATTGTCGGATAATTTTCTGTTGAAAATTAGACCAACTCAGTTCGCTTTCAAATACACAACGATTAATAGACCAGAAAGTGAGTGTCTATTGAATTGCCAGATGAATATATGTTGGTAAAGGGGCCAACTCGAACGCCTTCAGATACTCGACCGATTAATAGACACGAAAGCGAGTGTCTATTGAATTGCCAAAAATTTCAGTTGGTAAAGGGGCCAACTCGAACGCCTTCAGGGACACGACCGATTAATAGACAGTGTCTATTAATCAGTTCTGTATTTGATGGTGAATGAATTAACAGACTTGGAAGGCAATGTCTATTAAATTGTCGGATAATTTTCTGTTGAAAATTAGACCAACTCAGTTCGCTTTCAAATACACAACGATTAATAGACCAGAAAGTGAGTGTCTATTGAATTGCCAGATGAATATATGTTGGTAAAGGGGCCAACTCGAACGCCTTCAGATACTCGACCGATTAATAGACACGAAAGCGAGTGTCTATTGAATTGCCAAAATTTCAGTTGGTAAAGGGGCCAACTCGAACGCCTTCAGGGACACGACCGATTAATAGACAGTGTCTATTAATCAGTTCTGTATTTGATGGTGAATGAATTAACAGACTTGGAAGGCAATGTCTATTAAATTGTCGGATAATTTTCTGTTGAAAATTAGACCAACTCAGTTCGCTTTCAAATACACAACTGATTAATAGACCAGAAAGTGAGTGTCTATTGAATTGCCAGATGAATATATGTTGGTAAAGGGCCAACTCGAACGCCTTCAGATACTCGACCGCTTAATAGACACGAAAGCGAGTGTCTATTGAATTGCCAAAAATTTCAGTTGGTAAAGGGGCCAACTCGAACGCCTTCAGGGACACGACCGATTAATAGACAGTGTCTATTAATCAGTTCTGTATTTGATGGTGAATGAATTAACAGACTTGGAAGGCAATGTCTATTAAATTGTCGGATAATTTTCTGTTGAAAATTAGACCAACTCAGTTCGCTTTCAAATACACAACGATTAATAGAGAAAGTGAGTGTCTATTGAATTGCCAGATGAATATATGTTGGTAAAGGGCCAACTCGAACGCCTTCAGATACTCGACCGCTTAATAGACACGAAAGCGAGTGTCTATTGAATTGCCAAAAATTTCAGTTGGTAAAGGGGCCAACTCGAACGCCTTCAGGGACACGACCGATTAATAGACAGTGTCTATTAATCAGTTCTGTATTTGATGGTGAATGAATTAACAGACTTGGAAGGCAATGTCTATTAAATTGTCGGATAATTTTCTGTTGAAAATTAGACCAACTCAGTTCGCTTTCAAATACACAACTGATTAATAGACCAGAAAGTGAGTGTCTATTGAATTGCCAGATGAATATATGTTGGTAAAGGGGCCAACTCGAACGCCTTCAGATACTCGACCGATTAATAGACACGAAAGCGAGTGTCTATTGAATTGCCCAAAAATTTCAGTTGGTAAAGGGGCCAACTCGAACGCCTTCAGGGACACGACCGATTAATAGACAGTGTCTATTAATCAGTTCTGTATTTGATGGTGAATGAATTAACAGACTTGGAAGGCAATGTCTATTAAATTGTCGGATAATTTTCTGTTGAAAATTAGACCAACTCAGTTCGCTTTCAAATACACAACCGATTAATAGACCAGAAAGTGAGTGTCTATTGAATTGCCAGATGAATATATGTTGGTAAAGGGGCCAACTCGAACGCCTTCAGATACTCGACCGATTAATAGACACGAAAGCGAGTGTCTATTGAATTGAAATTTAAGTTGGTAAAGGGCCAACTCGAACGCCTTCAGATACTCGACCGATTAATAGACACGAAGCGAGTGTCTATTGAATTGCCAAATTTCAGTTGGTAAAGGGGCCAACTCGAACGCCTTCAGGGACACGACCGATTAATAGACAGTGTCTATTAATCAGTTCTGTATTTGATGGTGAATGAATTAACAGACTTGGAAGGCAATGTCTATTAAATTGTCGGATAATTTTCTGTTGAAAATTAGACCAACTCAGTTCGCTTTCAAATACACAACTGATTAATAGACCAATAAAATCTAAATGTTTCGTCCCATTTAGCGATTGTCTTTCATCAACTTTTTAACTCATCATTCTCCAACAATTTGTTGATAGAAAAAAATCAGACGTTATATTTTGTGGGAGATTATAACGGTTTTTTTTTTCTGGTGCGTGTGTGTGTGTTAGAGGGAGGAGGAAAAAGACAAGACAAATAAGGTAGTTTAAAATATTGCAAATAAAATGTTCATGTAAGGATTTTTTCTCTTAAAAAATAAATTAATTACCTTGAAGTTGCTTCAGTCTGTTTTTGAGATTCAGATTTCATTCAGTTTGGAGATTTTTGTACGACACTTTTGTTTGTTTTTTTTTTTGCAATCGAACCTGTTGAATTTTCAGCTGTTTTTGTTGTGTTTTTCTTTCTTTCTTATGCATCAAGTAAAGTTTACTTGTTGATGTTGTTAATAATAATAGGATAGAAAGCAATCTTTCAATCTATCCATATTTATGTTTTGTGACGTTTTTACGCAGCGATAAATTATCGGAGTTGTTAGAAATGGCGCCAAGTCTCCAGTGAAGTGTCGCAATGTATCACTACGCTAACATGTTTATGCGCATCAATGGGCGGAAGGAAATAGTTCCATAATATTTTAAAGTAAAAACAAGTTTTTTGTTATAATTTTTATTTTTACAGTAACTTTTACATAATACTTTTAATTTTTTTTTTTTTTTTTACAGCCAGAAAGAAATAATTTATTTTTAATTACGCTATATTCAACTTTCACCCGTATCTTTTTTTTTCTTTTGAAAATCTTTTAAAAATAATTTTATATAAAAATTTATTATGTAAAAAGAAAATTACAATTTTGAATTGTTTACTTTTTCTATAGAAGAAATCTAAGTTTTGAAAATCAACTAAAACTTTAAGAGAAAGTTCTTATATTGAATTATATTTATGAAAATACAACCCCATATTTAATAATTTTAGAAAAATTCTGATGTTAGATGATGTGTTTTTTTTTTAAATTCTATTTAAAACATTTCTATAAATAATCAGAGGCAAAATGTTGACACTTTTTTCTTACGCGTATAAAAACAAAATAAGAAAACTTTTAATATCACATCCACTAGTTTTTGACATTTCTAAATATATTTATTGCCGAATTTTACATCCTGAAATAAATACTTTCTTTAAATATTTCTATACCAATCTATTTTTTATAGTTGACTAAACTGAAGTACATTTATTTGAAGACAATATTTTTTCTTGTTTGAATTTTTTAACATATCTAATTCAATTTTAATATAAAAAAAAAATAATCTTATTTACAACTGGTTTATTGTGAAGTTATTAAATAATAACCAGTTTGACAAGATGTTTATTTAGGATAGCAATCTTTATTTTCGAATTAATAAAGAAATAATAATAACAATGTAAATCTTTGCTGTCAGGTATGTTTTAAAAGATAATTAGAAAAGTTCACAAGATAAAAAATATATTTGAAAAAAAAAAAAAAAGATAAAAAAACAATAATCTTTACAAAACTTTTCTTATGCAAATAATAATCTCACCCAATCAAATGGGATCTACAATAATAAACAGTAGCAATGCCCGATTTGTCGTCTGCTACGAATTTTAAAAACGAATTAAAATGAATTAAATCTATTATTTAAGGTTAAACTTTGTCTAAATCGATAAGTAGTAACATAATTACCATCATTAAAAGAGAAAAATATAATTACATATGCAGTTTATTTTAATAGATTTAAAACGATTTGTTTTGGTCAATTTCGATGCGATCCGCCATTCTTTCTTTTTCAATGGTTAAGTGCTTGTTTACAATTTTAACGTAACATTTGGGAAGGGAAAATTTTTTACCAAAAATCAGGTAATTTTCCGATTTTATTGAAATTTTCAGTATTGATTTAACAATTAATGAATTTTATAATGCATCAGTTATTTTATTTCAAAACTTTAATTTAGTATTTTTGCCATGAAAAATTAATATATAAAATTCATTTAAAATATGAAAAACCTGATGTTAAGTTTAAAATGTTATATTTTTAGATTCTAGAAATAAATATCTACTTAATGCAAACCTTATTTTAGATACAAAAAGTAATAAGTTTTGAAGAAAAACTCTATTGAAAATTTAGCCCCCCCCCCTCCTTTTTAAGCAGAAAAAAATATCGATGTATAATATTTTTCTTTTATAAGATAATAGCCAATTAAATAATTATCGAAATGAGTAAAAAAAAGAAATCCCGAAAATTTTTTATTTATGTTGTTTTACATTTTATTTTTTTTTCGGTACTTATTTTCTCATAGAAAATCCACCGTAAATTTTGTTTTGTTTTTATTCATAAATTCGGTCTTTTATCTCTTTAATTATACTGTAATTAATACAATATAAGACCAACTTGAACAAAATGTTACCCCCAACATAAGGGGGGTCAAAATTAAGCGACCTGAAAAAAATGAGAAAGTTTTGAAATAAAATAAATAATGCATTATAAAGATCATCCATTGATAAATAAACACTGAAAATTTCATTAAAATCCGATAATTCCCTGATTTTTGGTTAATTATTTTCCCTATGGGGGGCTAAAGTCATTTTGTCAAAAACGCATTTTAGGCTCATTTGGGTATAGCTAATAATCAGTGATGTCGATGAAAAGAAATTCCGACGTCAACTGCAAAAGTACAAATTTTTTATTCCATTCCTCAAATAAAACACACAGAAAGGCAATTGGATAATTATGGCAAATTTTATTTCATTTAAATTAAGATAAAATCAAACTAACAAGTCATAATTATCTGGTTATTTTAATAATCAAGGGTTTGCAATGAATCACGTCATATGCGTATTTTACAAAACAAATCTCCCCTCCCCCCAAAAAAACCGGGAATAATCCGATTTTGATGGGATTTTCAGTGATGATTATCAATGAATTAATTTTATGATGCATAAGTTATTTTATTTCAAAACTTTCTGATTTTTTTCTGGTCACTGAACTTTGACACCTTCCGCCTAATTTTGGGGACACAAAATATCGATGGGGTTATATACTTTCGAAACTATGACAGTATAAATAAAATAAATTTTAAAAAGACCGAAAATGTGAAAGGAAAAAAGAATTTAAGGAGCTAGTCTGGTTGAAAGTAATTATCGAAAATCGAAAAATTAAATGTGAAAAAAACAAAACATTTTTTGAGATTTTTTTTATTTGTCTAAGAATATAATTGCCTATTATTAGTGAAAAGTTAAACATTGATATTTAATCTGTTTAAAAAGATGGAAGCCTAACATTTCAAGAGAGTTTTCTCCGAAAAATTATTACATTACAAAAATAAAGGAGACTAGTTATTAGATAATGTGTTTTTGGAATCTAAAAAGTTGAAATTTGAAACTTAATTTGAATTTTATCTATTAATTAGATATATAAAAGTATGAATGTCGTTAATAGCAATATTTATCTTAAAGAAATTCGATTTAATTCTATTGAATCAGTTTGACTGAAACTATCAGTAATAATAAGATAAAAGAATTCATTGATTCAACGCATAAGATTTTCTCAAAATCAGAAAATTCCCTCATTATTGATAATAGTTTTTTTTATCAACGTGGCTTTCCATACAAGAAGAGGTCACCTGACATTTTCTTCGGGTCATTTTTTAAAACAAACTGACAAGATTTTGATTTAAAAGTTATTAATTCTCCTGTACAGAGTGTATTTGATAATAATTGTTATTCATTTCTAAGTATAAACTGTTCTAAGACTTAGAATTGGCCCCACTATCAATTCATCATAACTTGGCTGTTCCATAGACATTAGATTATACATGTCTATTAATCGGTGTGTGTTTCGAAGGCGATCCAGAGTTGGCCCCTTAACCAACTCATGATATAACTTGGCTGTTCCATAGACATTACATGTCTATTAATCGGTTGTGTGTTTCGAAGGCGATCCAGAGTTGGCCCCTTAACCAACTCATGATATAACTTGGCTGTTCCATAGACATTACATGTCTATTAATCGGTGTGTGTTTCGAAGGCGATCCAGAGTTGGCCCCTTAACCAACTCATGATATAACTTGGCTGTTCCATAGACATTACATGTCTATTAATCGGTTGTGTGTTTCGAAGGCGATCCAGAGTTGGCCCCTTAACCAACTCATGATATAACTTGGCTGTTCCATAGACATTACATGTCTATTAATCGGTGGTGTGTTTCGAAGGCGATCCAGAGTTGGCCCTTAACCAACTCATGATATAACTTGGCTGTTCCATAGACATTACATGTCTATTAATCGGGTGTGTTTAGTTTCATGATATAACTTGGCTGTTCCATAGGGTGTTTCGAAGGCGATCCAGAGTTGGCCCCTTAACCAACTCATGATATAACTTGGCTGTTCCATAGACATTACATGTCTATTAATCGGTGGTGTGTTTCGAAGGCGATCCAGAGTTGGCCCCTTAACCAACTCATGATATAACTTGGCTGTTCCATAGACATTACATGTCTATTAATCGTGTTTTGAGCCGATCCAGAGTTGGCCCCTTAACCAACTCATGATATAATGTTCCATAGACATTACATGTCTATTAATCGGTGGTGTGTTTCGAAGGCGATCCAGAGTTGGCCCCTTAACCAACTCATGATATAACTTGGCTGTTCCATAGACATTACATGTCTATTAATCGGTGTGTGTTTCGAAGGCGATCCAGAGTTGGCCCCTTAACCAACTCATGATATAACTTGGCTGTTCCATAGACATTACATGTCTATTAATCGGTGTGTTTTCGAAGGCGATCCAGAGTTGGCCCTTAACCAACTCATGATATAACTTGGCTGTTCCATAGACATTACATGTCTATTAATCGGGGTGTGTTTCGAAGGCGATCCAGAGTTGGCCCCTTAACCAACTCATGATAATTCCATAGACATTACATGTCTATTAATCGGTGTGTGTTTCGAAGGCGATCCAGAGTTGGCCCCTTAACCAACTCATGATATAACTTGGCTGTTCCATAGACATTACATGTCTATTAATGGTTGTGTTTCGAAGGCGATCCAGAGTTGGCCCCTTAACCAACTCATGATATAACTTGGCTGTTCCATAGACATTACATGTCTATTAATCGGTGGTGTGTTTCGAAGGCGATCCAGAGTTGGCCCCTTAACCAACTCATGATATAACTTGGCTGTTCCATAGACATTACATGTCTATTAATCGGTGGTGTGTTTCGAAGGCGATCCAGAGTTGGCCCCTTAACCAACTCATGATATAACTTGGCTGTTCCATAGACATTACATGTCTATTAATCGGTGGTGTGTTTCGAAGGCGATCCAGAGTTGGCCCCTTAACCAACTCATGATATAACTTGGCTGTTCCATAGACATTACATGTCTATTAATCGGTGGTGTGTTTCGAAGGCGATCCAGAGTTGGCCCCTTAACCAACTCATGATATAACTTGGCTGTTCCATAGACATTACATGTCTATTAATCGGTGGTGTGTTTCGAAGGCGATCCAGAGTTGGCCCCTTAACCAACTCATGATATAACTTGGCTGTTCCATAGACATTACATGTCTATTAATCGGTGTGTGTTTCGAAGGCGATCCAGAGTTGGCCCTTAACCAACTCATGATATAACTTGGCTGTTCCATAGACATTACATGTCTATTAATCGGTTGTGTGTTTCGAAGGCGATCCAGAGTTGGCCCCTTAACCAACTCATGATATAATTGGCTGTTCCATAGACATTACATGTCTATTAATCGGTGGTGTGTTTCGAAGGCGATCCAGAGTTGGCCCCTTAACCAACTCATGATATAACTTGGCTGTTCCATAGACATTACATGTCTATTAATCGGTGGTGTGTTTCGAAGGCGATCCAGAGTTGGCCCTTAACCAACTCATGATATAACTTGGCTGTTCCATAGACATTACATGTCTATTAATCGGTTGTGTGTTTCGAAGGCGATCCAGAGTTGGCCCCTTAACCAACTCATGATATAACTTGGCTGTTCCATAGACATTACATGTCTATTAATCGGTGGTGTGTTTCGAAGGCGATCCAGAGTTGGCCCCTTAACCAACTCATGATATAATTGGCTGTTCCATAGACATTACATGTCTATTAATCGGTGTGTGTTTCGAAGGCGATCCAGAGTTGGCCCCTTAACCAACTCATGATATAACTTGGCTGTTCCATAGACATTACATGTCTATTAATCGGTTGTGTGTTTCGAAGGCGATCCAGAGTTGGCCCCTTAACCAACTCATGATATAACTTGGCTGTTCCATAGACATTACATGTCTATTAATCGGTTGTGTGTTTCGAAGGCGATCCAGAGTTGGCCCTTAACCAACTCATGATATAACTTGGCTGTTCCATAGACATTACATGTCTATTAATCGGTGGTGTGTTTCGAAGGCGATCCAGAGTTGGCCCCTTAACCAACTCATGATATAACTTGGCTGTTCCATAGACATTACATGTCTATTAATCGGTTGTGTGTTTCGAAGGCGATCCAGAGTTGGCCCCTTAACCAACTCATGATATAATTGGCTGTTCCATAGACATTACATGTCTATTAATCGGTTGTGTGTTTCGAAGGCGATCCAGAGTTGGCCCCTTAACCAACTCATGATATAACTTGGCTGTTCCATAGACATTACATGTCTATTATCGGTTGTGTGTTTCGAAGGCGATCCAGAGTTGGCCCTTAACCAACTCATGATATAATTGGCTGTTCCATAGACATTACATGTCTATTAATCGGTGTGTGTTTCGAAGGCGATCCAGAGTTGGCCCCTTAACCAACTCATGATATAACTTGGCTGTTCCATAGACATTACATGTCTATTAATCGGTTGTGTGTTTCGAAGGCGATCCAGAGTTGGCCCTTAACCAACTCATGATATAACTTGGCTGTTCCATAGACATTACATGTCTATTAATCGGTGGTGTGTTTCGAAGGCGATCCAGAGTTGGCCCCTTAACCAACTCATGATATAATTGGCTGTTCCATAGACATTACATGTCTATTAATCGGTGGTGTGTTTCGAAGGCGATCCAGAGTTGGCCCCTTAACCAACTCATGATATAACTTGGCTGTTCCATAGACATTACATGTCTATTAATCGGTGGTGTGTTTCGAAGGCGATCCAGAGTTGGCCCCTTAACCAACTCATGATATAATTGGCTGTTCCATAGACATTACATGTCTATTAATCGGTGGTGTGTTTCGAAGGCGATCCAGAGTTGGCCCCTTAACCAACTCATGATATAACTTGGCTGTTCCATAGACATTACATGTCTATTAATCGGTGGTGTGTTTCGAAGGCGATCCAGAGTTGGCCCCTTAACCAACTCATGATATAACTTGGCTGTTCCATAGACATTACATGTCTATTAATCGGTGGTGTGTTTCGAAGGCGATCCAGAGTTGGCCCCTTAACCAACTCATGATATAACTTGGCTGTTCCATAGACATTACATGTCTATTAATCGGTGGTGTGTTTCGAAGGCGATCCGAGTTGGCCCTTAACCAACTCATATAACTTGGCTGTTCCATAGACATTACATGTCTATTAATCGGTGGTGTGTTTCGAAGGCGATCCAGAGTTGGCCCCTTAACCAACTCATGATATAACTTGGCTGTTCCATAGACATTACATGTCTATTAATCGGTGTGTTTCGAAGGCGATCCAGAGTTGGCCCCTTAACCAACTCATGATAAAACTTGGCTGTTCCATAGACATTACATGTCTATTAATCGGTGGTGTGTTTCGAAGGCGATCCAGAGTTGGCCCCTTAACCAACTCATGATATAATTGGCTGTTCCATAGACATTACATGTCTCGGTGTGTGTTTCGAAGGCGATCCCGAGTTGGCCCCTTAACCAACTCATGATATAACTGGCTGTTCCATAGACATTACATGTCTATTAATCGGTGGTGTGTTTCGAAGGCGATCCCGAGTTGGCCCCTTAACCAACTCATGATATAACTTGGCTGTTCCATAGACATTACATGTCTATTATCGGTGGTGTGTTTCGAAGGCGATCCAGAGTTGGCCCCTTAACCAACTCATGATATAACTTGGCTGTTCCATAGACATTACATGTCTATTAATCGTGTTTCGAAGGCGATCCGAGTTGGCCCCTTAACCAACTCATATATAACTTGGCTGTTCCATAGACATTACATGTCTATTAATCGGTGGTGTGTTTCGAAGGCGATCCCGAGTTGGCCCCTTAACCAACTCATGATATAACTTGGCTGTTCCATAGACATTACATGTCTATTATCGGTGTGTGTTTCGAAGGCGATCCAGAGTTGGCCCTTAACCAACTCATGATATAATTCCATAGACATTACATGTCTATTAATCGGTTGTGTGTTTCGAAGGCGATCCAGAGTTGGCCCCTTAACCAACTCATGATATAATTTGGCTGTTCCATAGACATTACATGTCTATTAATCGGTGGTGTGTTTCGAAGGCGATCCCGAGTTGGCCCTTAACCAACTCATGATATAATTGGCCGTTCCATAGACATTACATGTCTATTAATCGGTTGTGTGTTTCGAAGGCGATCCAGAATTGGCCCCTTAACCAACTCATGAAATAATTTGGCTGTTCCATAGACATTAGATGGCATCTCTATTAATCGGTTGTGTATTTGTCCATTGTACCAACTCAATTTTTAAGTTATTAAATGACTGAGCGATTTAATTGATTAGCAACTGATGGCTATCAATAAAGACATAATGAATTATATTTTCAACACTCATATCCTCTTCTCCTGGGTAACTGGCATCACCTCTATACTTACTGGACTAACTTTATTTAGGCAACTTGAAATTGAAGATGTATCTATTTTTTTTTCATGCAAAAGACTCCCTGATGCCATAAAAAATCTGATGTCATCTAATGGAATTCTAGAAGATAACAGACAATAGTCAAGAGGATTCTTCTACATCACCATTACATTAACCAATGTTTTATAGGAGAGAGGTAAAGACAACCCTGAAAATTGCATCAACCAATATGCAATACCCGGGGAAAAACCAATATCATAAAGTATTACCAAACAATCGTCAGAACACCAAAACCTCCAATTCGTCCTTAATATCTACATTCTTTCTTTAATAAGAGATTTATACCAATTTTGCTTTCACAAATGGACCTACGCTTAAGAAAAAACATCCTGAACTACATATGAAAAAAACAATTTTGATTTCATTTTTCCATTCTATTTCCCCTTTAGAGAAAGAATTGAAATTACAAAATGAAAATTTTCTGTTTCACTCTGAAAAATAATTAATTTCTTTTTATTTACTTGCTTTCATTTTTCATGTTGAGTTTCTTTTAATTTTCTGTAAACTAGTCAGATCCATTCTCTCTCTACCATGTGCTACATAATTTATCACTAAAACTAACCTCAGAAGTGAAATTTCATTTGACAGAGAAGAGACTGTGGCTAAATTTTGAGTATTTCATGAAAGTAGCCAAAAAGAAAAACTGTGCCTGTGTTTATGCAGAAACAAAAAGCAAACTGGTAATTCCATGTTATATCACTGGACATCATTTGGCAACAGTGATATATGTCATCACTTTTCTATAACTGTAAGGAATATGTTCAGTATTCTTAAAGAGACATCATGTCTAGACCACATACTCAAAACATTAGATCTCCTAAAAGAAAAAGGTTTATCCTAAAAATGATAAGAATATAGCAATATCCCCCCCCAAACAATAACCAGTATCCCTTTTGCTTGAAACAAAACTTGTTTGCATATGGCCATCATTTTTAAAGAAAAGTCACATGACGTGAAATAGATGTTAGGGGAATATAAAGATCTAATTTCAGCATTAAATAACCCAACAAAGTTTGATATGCCTTAAAACAATCAACAAGTATGTTAGCGTCTTTTCTCTTTTCAACTAATTCCATTTTGGTTACGTATAAGTTGTCTCCAAAATGAAAGTGAGAAAAACAATTCCTGTGGAAAAATTTTCTTTCCAGAAATCATATCTCATCCTTTTTTTTTTTTTTTTATTTCAGAATTGATGAAAACAAAATCAACAATATTGGGATCAAATGACTTTATTAAAGCCGACCCCCCAAAAAAAGGGGCCAGTGTAAGTGTAAGGGTTAATGTTCAAATATCCATCATCATAACAACAACAGCATTTATTCATTTATTTCACATCTTGCAAGTTTTTCACACCATTTTTAATTTATGCTTTTTTTATTGGATTCTGAGTGACAGCAAGTCTCCTTAGTCTCCACGATGATCTAAATTTGTCATTTGACCTCCAATTCTTTCAGTTGTCTTTTCAAGCCCTTGAGAACCATTCCAAGTGTACCAACTCTAAAAGGTATCACCATCATCTTCATATTTCCAGTTTTTTCTTCAGTCCTATCTCCCCCCCTCTCCATGTATTTGTGTGTCTTTTTACTTTCATCTTTAGTCTGCTGAAACAACAAAATCCACGAGATGGCAATTTTTTTGTTAAATATTAGATCTGTCCTTGTGATCAGGATTGGGTTAAATGTCACAACTGCCAGATTTTAACTGGAAAAAAGACTCGTCTAGTTGTGACCATTAACTTATAATAATGGAAAATTCAGAACCAGAAGAACAAAGCCACTCCCACCTCAATGGAATATAAGAATTTGAAAATATTAAAAACATTAAAACTAAAAATGGCAGATTTTTATTATCCACATTTCATCTGTCTCTGTACAACCCATTGATGGTTTATGAACATTTGTCTAAATTGTATTCAATATTTCTCTGATTTCTTAAAGCAAGTTTCACCCAATGAATGGAGTCTTGGAATCTCATTATTTGTGATGCTTACAAGAAAACAATTATGGAAAGAGAGCGGGTTTTCATCTACAACTGATGATGTGTCTGATAATTGTTATTAATATGTAATGGGTTGATATTCTTAATTGCTGCTCATTCCTTTGTGATTTTCATTTAAAGTGGAATATTATAAATCAGCCCATCCTTTGTTAACACAAGACATACCATCAAAATCTCTAAAATTATCCCTCCCCCAACACATTTGTAGTGATGTAGGGCAATGTCCTGTAAAACAAAGTCTCAAGTTACTAACAACTGGAAAGAAACATTTGAAAAACAAAACTTGTGTATTAAGTGTGTAACCTGAATAAAATTGCAGCCAAGATCTCCCATCAATTTTCACATCACACTATCAGTCACGTCAATTTGATCATGAATGTCTAGTTTATCAACTTCACCTTCATAGTTTCTCAATTAAATTTGGCAGGAGTTTTTTTTTTAATTTTTTTTTTAGGAATTTTATTACAAGAAAAAATTATCAAAATTGAATCAAGGGAAAAACAACATTTCGTATATTTTTAATAAATTTCTCATTATTTATTAAGATTTTAACATAAAATATTTTAAAATACCAATATCCGTTTTATGTAATTTAAATTAAACATTTTATTGATTAACAATTTTAATTTAATTCATGAAAAATGACCTATTACTTAAGCATAACATTTATTATATAGATATGTATGTCCAGATAATGAATTAAAATAATTCCTAATAAATGTCAGTACCTTAACTTTGCCCTCTCTGCCTACTCTTGTGGAATAAAGTTAAAACAATGTGTCAGACTGACATTCACATTTAATATTAGAGAAGAAACATTTTGTATGTAGATCTGTTTGTACCACACAGAAGTACATATGAACTTGCTAGCTTACCTCCCACTCCCATTGATATATAATCTGACTAGTCAGAGTGAAAAGAGGAGGAAGTGGATAAGGCCGAATTTCCCGCCCCCCAACTCTTTCTATGACGACTCAAAATTGAAGTAAATTCATTGGGAAACTGAGTTACTTCCCTTCCACTTCACATTTTTCATGTCAGAATTTATTTGTTTTTTATTATCAAAAACAAAACAAAATCTTCTTTTGTTAAGACACTAAAGAAATATAATGGACTAGCTAAAGTACCCGGTCCATGACCGGACTAAAATGAAATTTGGATCACCAGGGAGTGAGAGAGAAAGTGGAAGACAGTAGTTAGAGAGGGGGTAAGAGGAAAATAATTCTTGAAACTAAAATCATTGAGAATTTGTATATTTCAGGATTTGTATTTTCTGTTTTATAGTTTAAAATTATTTCATATTATTATACAACAAATTGAAAGTATTCGTTTGTATATTTGTTTGTTATTGTTTTAAATTTTTTGTACATGACAACAATTCACATTTAGTTCTTAATTGCATGTTGAGTTTAAAAAGAAGCTGAGAATCGAAAATTTAAATTCTTCGTATTGCAATATCTATTTTTGCTAAAACCTAAGATAGTATTATTAGTTTAGGCCATCTTGAATAAAACGGAAATATTTTGTTATTATTTATAATTAATTGATTTTTCATAGAATTTAAAAAACTCTTATCGTAACTTGTTTTTAGCTACGTTAATTTTCAGTTGATTTAACAGTGCAAAAATGAAAACGTTGTTTTTCAATCATAATTTTCATTATTTCCGTAAGCTGAAAAAAAGTTAAAAAATCATCAGGAGTTTATTTAATGTTTTTTCTTTCAAATGGAAAAAATTTTTCAAGAAAATATTAATTTTTCTGCAAGTTTCATAGTGTTAAATATAGGGGGGGGGGTAAATTTCACGGTAAAATTGGTGGTACCTTGTATTTTAAAAACATTGTTTAAAAACGTTTTGGTGGACCTGATTATCTGGACTCCCCCCCCCATCTATTTTTTTTCCTTCAGTTGATTATTATCGATTACACACCAATCTATCAGATTGAAAAAAAAAATTCTTAAAAGTTCTTTATTATTTGAGTATTCACGGGTGCTCATTTCCTCGTATAAGTTTATAGTAAATTGATCCCCCATATCGGAACCGCTTGAACGGAACCCAAATTATTTATTTATTTTCCCATTAAACTACCCCCCTAACCCTAACCCCTCCCCCCCCTAGTTAAAATTAAGTTTTATTACAAAATTTGTATTAATTACAAAACATCAATTTTCATAAAAGTTCAAATGTCACCTATGAAATCTCTATTTAAACATGCCAATTTTTCAGAACTGAAAAGTTGCACTATAAACTCAGCGATGTTTATTGATTTCACAATAAAGAGTAAAATCATAAAACTTAAAATTTAATTTGTAAGGCAAATTCTGAGGAATATTTTAAATTGTATTTTGAATAATAATTTAAATGTTGGTTGTTAGTTGTTTTGTTTTATCAACTTTTCGGGTAATTTACTAACGAATCATGTCATTTTGATAAACAAAGCGCTTACAATTTTTGTACTTACATATAAAAATTTGTTGAAATGTTCCAATAACTGGATGTTGTCGGATAAACTTGAAATAAATTTTGTCTTACAAATAATTGACTACTTATCTCCAGTCGTAATATGTAATGGTTGATATTCGTTAAATTATGTTTTTTATAGGAGAGAGTTAAAGACAACCCTGCAAATTGCATCAACCAATATGCAATACCCGGGGAAAAACCAATATCATAAAGTATTACCGAACAATCGTCAGAACACCAAAACCTCCAATTCATCCTTAATATCTACATTCTTTCTTTAATAAGAGATTTATACCAATTTTGCTTTCACAAATGGACCTACGCTTAAGAAAAAACATCCTGAACTACATATGAAAAAAACAATTTTGATTTCATTTTTCCATTCTATTTCCCTTTTAGAGAAAGAATTGAAATTACAAAATGAATATTTTCTGTTTCACTCTGAAAAATAATTAATTTCTTTTTATTTACTTGCTTTCATTTTTCATGTTGAGTTTCTTTTAATTTTTCTGTAAACTAGTCAGATCCATTCTCTCTCTACCATGTGCTACATAATTTATCACTAAAACTAACCTCAGAAGTGAAATTTCATTTGACAGAGAAGAGACTGTGGCTAAATTTTGAGTATTTCATGAAAGTAGCCAAAAAGAAAAACTGTGCCTGTGTTTATGCAGAAACAAAAAGCAAACTGGTAATTCCATGTTATATCACTGGACATCACTTGGCAACAGTGATATATGTCATCACTTTTCCGTAACTGTAAGGAATATGTTCAGTATTCTTAAAGAGACATCATGTCTAGACCACATACTCAAAACATTAGATCTCCTAAAAGAAAAGGTTTATCCTAAAAATGATAAGAATATAGCAATATCCCCCCCCCCCAAACAATATCCAATATCCCTTTTGCTTGAAACAAAACTTGTTTGCATATGGCCATCATTTTTAAAGAAAAGTCACATGACGTGAAATAGATGTTAGGGGAATATAAAGATCTAATTTCAGCATTAAATAACCCAACAAAGTTTGATATGCCTTAAAACAATCAACAAGTATGTTAGCGTCTTTTCTCTTTTCAACTAATTCCATTTTGGTTACGTATAAGTTGTCTCCAAAATGAAAGTGAGAAAAACAATTCCTGTGGCAAAATTTTCTTTCCAGAAATATCAATCTCATCCTTTTTTTTATTTTTTTTATTTCAGAATTGATGAAAACAAAATCAACAATATTGGGATCAAATGACTTTATTAAAGCCGACCCCCCCAAAAAAGGGGCCAGTGTAAGTGTAAGGGTTAATGTTCAAATATCCATCATCATAACAACAACAGCATTTATTCATTTATTTCACATCTTGCAAGTTTTTCACACCATTTTAATTTATGCTTTTTATTGGATTCTGAGTGACAGCAAGTCTCCTTAGGTCTCCACGATGATCTAAATTCGTCATCTGACCTCCAATTCTTTCAGTTGTCTTTTCAAGCCCTTGAGAACCATTCCAAGTGTACCAACTCCAAAAGGTATCACCATCATCTTCATATTTCCAGTTTCTTCTTCAGTTCTCTCTCTATCTCTCCCCCCCCTCTCCATGTATTTGTGTGTCATTTTACTTTCATCTTTAGTCTGCTGAAACAACAAAATCCACAAGATGGCAATTTTTTTGTTAAATATTAGATCTGTCCTTGTGATCAGGATTGGGTTAAATGTCACAACTGCCAGATTTTAACTGGAAAAAAGACTCTTCTAGTTGTGACCATTAACTTATAATAATGGAAAATTCAGAACCAGAAGAACAAAGCCACTCCCACCTCAATGGAATATAAGAATTTGAAAATATTAAAAACATTAAAACTAAAAATGGCAGATTTTTATTATCCACATTTCATCTGTCTCTGTACAACCCATTGATGGTTTATGAACATTTGTCTAAATTGTATTCAATACTTCTCTGATTTCTTAAAGCAAGTTTCACCCAATGAATGGAGTCTTGGAATCTCATTATTTGTGATGCTTACAAGAAAACAATTATGGAAAGAGAGACGGTTTTCATCTACAACTGATGATGTGTTTGATAATTGTTATTAACTAGCAAATATATGCACCCTCCGGGTGCAAGTATTTAAGTTTTAATGTAATAAAATATTATATCAAATTAGAAAGGCTAATGAAACTAAATAAGAATACAGATAAAAAGATTTGAAACAGAGGGCAGGTATAATCGATAAATAGAACAACTGAAACTTACTCTTCCATCACTCTCGTCTTTCATTGTTATCTTTTCTAATTTAAGTATTTAGTTAAAAGAGGAAGTAAAGAATAAAATGACAGTTATTTTTTCTTGTTAATGGATTTCATTTAAGATTCATTGAAGAGATTTTTGCTTATATTCATTAAAATAAAACCAAACTGTTAGAAATCAATAATACTAAGCACATATTTATCAAAATCAAATTTTTAATATCAATATGCAAATTAGCCTTCCCATTCACATTGTAAACCACTATTTGTTGTATATATAAATATAATTGCATGCTGTTAGTATGTAGATATGGTTAACAGTATTAATAATGTAAAACAATTTTATTAATAATTAAGGTTTAAATTAAAATAAAATCATTGAGAAAGGGACATTAATAACTAAGGGAATTGTGACTTGAATAGTGATATAGTTTCGGTTACAGACAGAAAAACACACAATCTCCATTATAATAAGATATGTAATGGGTTGATATTCTTAATTGCTGCTCATTCCTTTGTGATTTTCATTTAAAGTGGAATATTATAAATCAGCCCATCCTTTGTTAACACAGACATACCATCAAAATCTCTAAAATTATCCCTCCCCCAACACATTTGTAGTGATGTAGGGCAATGTCCTGTAAAACAAAGTCTCAAGTTACTAACAACTGGAAAGAAAAATTTGAAAAACAAAACTTGTGTATTAAGTGTGTAACCTGAATAAAATTGCAGCCAAGATCTCCCATCAATTTTCACATCACACTATCAGTCACGTCAACTTGATCATAAATCTCTAGTTTATCAACTTCACCTTCATAGTTTCTCAATTAAATTTGGCAGGATTTTTTTTTTTTTTTTTAGGAGTTTTATTACAAGAAAAATTATCAAAATTGAATCAAGGGAAAAACAACATTTCGTATATTTTTAATAAATTTCTCATTATTTATTAAGATTTTAACATAAAATATTTTAAAATACCAATATCTGTTTTATGTAATTTAAATTAAACATTTTATTGATTAACAATTTTAATTTAATTCATGAAAAATGACCTATTACTTAAGCATAACATTTATTATATAGATATGTATATATAATGTTTATGTCCAGATAATGAATTAAAATAAATCCTAATAAATGTCAGTACCTTAACTTTGCCCTCTCTGCCTACTCTTGTGGAATAAAGTTAAAACAATGTGTCAGACTGACATTCACATTTAATATTAGAGAAGAAACATTTTGTATGTAGATCTGTTTGTACCACACAGAAGTACATATGAACTTGCTAGCTTACCTCCCACTCCCATTGATATATAATCTGACTAGTCAGAGTGAAAAGAGGAGGAAGTGGATAAGGCCGAATTTCCCGCCCCCCAACTCTTTCTAGACGACTCAAAATTGAAGTAATTTTCATTGGGAAACTGAGTTACTTCCCTTCCACTGCACATTTTTCATGTCAGAATTTATTTGTTTTTTATTATCAAAAACAAAAGAAAATCTTCTTTTGTTAAGACACTAAAGAAATATAATGGATGGGTGAAGTTGAAGGGTTACTTTTTAAGTTAACATGTTCAAATGAAGATAATGATTGAAACTTATTCTTATTTTAATGTAAATATGACATTTCTATTTAATTTTTATTATTTATTTATACTAGCAAATATATGCAGCCTATATATGCAAGTATTTAAATTTTAATGTAATAAAATATGTTAACTTAAAAAGGCTAATGAAACTAAATAAGATGCCGATAAAAAGATTTGAAACAGAGAGGGAACAACTAAAACTTGCTTTTTCTTCACTCCCGTCTTTCATTGCTAAATTTTCATAATTTAACTATTTAGTTAAATTAGGATAAAGAGTAAAGAATAGAATTAGTAATAAAGTAAAGAATAGAATTACAGTTAATATTGTTAATGGATTTCTTTTCGGATTTATTCCCAAGACTTTTTATAATATTCATTAAGATAAAACCAAATAATTAAAAATCAATAATACTAAGCACATATTTATTAAAATCAAATTTTTAATAGTAATATGTAAATTAGCCTTCCCATTCACACTGCAAACCGCCATTTTGTTGTATATATAAATACAATTGCATGTTATTAGAATGTAGATATGGTCAACAGTGGCTTCGGCCTCTGGACCATTGATATAATTAACGGCGTCGATCCCAGGGGGCCATCCCCCAGGCAACACCTGCCCCCTTGATTTAAAGGGGCAGGGCTGGGTTTATTGCCCAGTGCCTGAGCGCCCCCCTTGAGGGGAATGCCGACGGGATCGACGCAATTTTTCACCCGCCACCCCATGAGTCTCGGCTTGTGGGTGGTCCCACATAAATAGGGCCTTGTGCCTGACCCGTACAAGTGGGGTACGTGGAAAATATCATGTAGATATGGTCAACAGTATTAATAATGTAAGACAATTTTATTAATAATTGAGGTTTAAATCAAATCATGGAGAATGTGATGTAAATAACTATGTGAATTATGACTTGATTAGTAATATAGTTTCGGTTACAGACAGAAAAAACACACAATCTCCATTATAATAAGATTTAGGAAAGCCAATGCAAAACCAAATTACAATTTTCTGGTATTTACTTTAAAAAATTGAAGAGCATGAATAAATTTGGATAAATTAAAAGAATTTGGTTCAATGTAAAATCTGTGGTCCCAGTTGGATGTACTTTTCCCAACAGATTTGACTGGGTGAACCAGCAAGTTTTCTTTTTGTATTTGTAGACTTTTTTGCAAAATGCTCAAATGGTCCCCGACTTTATGTTAAACGTAAAAAAGAAAACAAACAAAAATATTTTTTAAAAGTAAAACAAAAAGTAAATATGAGCAAAATATTTATTTAAATATTTTAAACATAAAAATCTCAAAATATTCCATGCAAAATTGCGCATTTTTAATCACACATTTTTAGATAGAGTAAATAAATCTTGATTCATGACAAAAATAGTTACATTTCCAGACGTTTAAAATTCTCTATTAATTTTTTTTAATGGAATAAAAATTGGTCAATTAAATCAGAGAAAAACCTTTTTATCTTTTTTTTTTTTTTCATCAATTCAAAGAAAAATATTTTTTTAAACACGCTATAAAATAATTTTAAAAAATAATTTGTTTAAAAAATAACTTAAATTTTGAAGTAATATTTTTCGGCTGTTAATATAGTTTTCTAATTTTGCTCTTTCTAGAAATGTTAAAGTCAGGATCTGGAATTTTTTATTCAAATAATCAATAAATAAAAAAATTTGTTGCAATTTTTTTAACGTAAAATAAGCTATTCATTAGAAAATTGAGTCTTTAATAAATAAAATTTGAAAATTTCATTTAAATTGAACAATTCCCTGAGTTTTAAAATTAAAACTGGAAAAAAACAAATATCATATTCTTTGAGTCAATTTGGACAAAACCAAATTGTATAAATGCAATTCCCCATCAACAACAACAACAACAACTTAATAAAAAAAGAAAGAAAAAATGACCACATCTTTAATATGCTCCGCGACAAATTTTTTTTACAAAAATAAAATAAAATAATGTGTTAGTCATGCAAATAATTGTATTGAAATCACAAGTCACTTATGAGTTGGTCCTTACTTCTCCAGCAGTGTCCAACATTTCTGTTCATTTTATTTGGATCATTTGTGTAATAGAGTTCCTATTACACAAATTACAGCTGCTTTTTTGTGGGGAGATGCTTCCAAGATTTGTCCAAGAGAGGACACAGCATCCTTGTATAGTTCCCGTCTATGAGAATCTAAGGGGTGCAGCCGTACAGTAGCACTGATATGGCTACAGCTTGGAAGAATTGTCACTTTATCTTTATCAAAGAGATAAGATTTCTATATTATTGATAATCTCTTAGATAGCTGCCCATGCTTTCTTATGTGTATATTGTCATCGCTTTCTGTAGATGAGATCTTATTACCTTGGTATGCAGACTGGGCTATTAATTCCAGAGGCTTACCACACAGTGTGGAGATCTCTCCATTTTATCTGAGTTCACATAAAGGTCAATGACTTTTGCTCCCTTCTCTAGGCAATGCAGCAGTGATTCAGCTTGTGTAGGTGTATTTGTGAGAAGCATTAGATCATGTGTGTAGTCTGCATCTTTATAGTTTCTGGAGGATATTGCAGTCTTGTTGCCATTTTTAGTTTTCTTTAATGAGATCTAATGACGTTCGTAGTCAAGGCATATCATGAATATAAAGGTCAAATAAATCTTTGTCACCATCAAGTGAATGAAGCTGTCTTTGTAGAATATCATTATAGTAGTAACAGTTTCTTTGGGGAGACGATATGCTCGTAGCATTTGCTCCATCTTTTCACTGTGTATGGAGTTAAATGCCATGGAGAAATCTAAAAAAAACATTTTGATTTATTTCTAAGAATTTTCTCCAGGTTGGATGTGATGAAGAAGAATTGTTTCATAAACATGAACAGATATGACTAATTCCCTTTGGTTATGTATAAGTCGTCTCCCCAAAAAATAGGAATTTACTCCATTTTTTTTACATTTGCATAAATCTTAGAATATTTGAATTTTCTTGCCTATTTATCAGAAACTGACAATAATTTTATAAAAGTAAATTCAGTGAAGAAGACAAAGCGGGGGGAGGGGTTAATTTTAGATTAAAGTTCAAATATCCAATATGATATTGCCAGAGAAGTAAGGACGAACTCATAAGTGATGTTCTCCCATGGACGCCATGTTGGCTGACTAGCAAAAACTGACATTGATCAGCTCTTTGCGGTTGACCGACAGTAGCGGAAAAGAGTCATAGGATGATGATGATGATTATTAATTTGAATCTTTGAGATGAGGTTTGATAATTTGTATTAGAGCCCCGTCCCTCTCAAATAAAATGTTGCGTGCATGTAATAATCAAACAATTATTTTAAATATTTTCCACATCAATTTTCACAAAATCGTAGGTATTTATTTATTTGTAAACTTTTTAGTTAATCTTCTTACAAAAAAAAAAAAAAGAACGAGAGTAAAAAACAATTTTAAAAATTGCTTACTCAAATTTTGTGTGTATATAGCATGAGAATATTGTGACGTAAGCTGTGACGTTTTTGTTACAGACAAAAATACAGACAATCTCCATTATTAATAAATTATTATTATCATTATTATTATTGGTTTATTTTATTTTTCACATCAGAGTTAGCTGATGGTCTTTCACTGGAGTTTGAGTGACAACAAGTCTCCTAATGTCTCAAAGTGCTCCAACTACAATTGGTATTACTTTAACCCTCATATTACAGTTTTTTCAATTTTCTAGGTATTTGTCTTATTATTATTATTATTTATTATTATTATTATTATTATTATTATTTCACTCCTTGTGAGTTTTTCTCACCAGCATTAGCTGATGGTTCTTCACTGGAGTCTGAGTGACAACAAGTCTCCTTAGATCTCCAGGACTCTTCTGAGTATTCTAGCTGATTTCAACAATGTTGCCTGTATGGTCTCAATTCTTCCTCTGATTTCTAGTTCCTCAAGTCTTTTTTCAAAGCATTTTGGGACCGTTCCAAGTGCACCAACTATAATTGGTATCACTTTCACCCTAATATTCCACATTTTTAAAAAAATTATTATTATTATTGTTAGCAGGACCTGTGGATATACCACAGTATGATTATTTAATTATTACAATGTTTGATATGTTTACTTAAAAAATATTGCAAACTAGTTCAATATATAAAATATATAATAATCTTGATTTAACTCTCTCTCACTCTTTTTTTCTTTCTTTCTTTCTATTCTTCTTTCTTTTCTTCTTTTGATCTCTTCATCATGTTCGATTGAAATAGATTAGCAATATCTCTTCCGTGCGCTTACCCTCTCTCTCTCTATTTCTCCTACTTGCTTTCTTTCGTATCAGATTTTTTCTGTTTAGCATGTCCTTTCTTCTCTTTCTTTATAATGAAAATGATCCATTATTTAGCTGAGGTGACAATACTTACAAGAAATAAGAAATCGAAAGGATAAGCAACACCAGATAATCAGGATTTACATTTTGCATTTCATTTTGGACGGTCTTATTTTTAAATTCTAGGAACAAGCGTATTATTATTACTACTTATTAGCATTTATTATTCTCACTTTTAAGTAACCCTATTTAATTAGGAGGTTAAAATTTAGTCATTATCCAAAATGAAATAGCCCAAACCTCTAATCGCTTAACCTAATATTCAACCGAAACGTTCACCCGAAAAGTTATAATTTTTAGCCGTTTTAATACCAAACCAAAAAGCCATCTTAAATCTTTTTGATAAATATTAGCTACAAAAATTATTTCTTTTAATTACCAACATAAAACAGCAATCCTTAAATAATCAGTGAACCAAAACTTTCATCATCCCCCCCTCCAACCCATGCACCTAAATATTCATCACTCAAAGCTCAAAATTCTCTTAAACAAACGATGAATATTTTTAAAAAATCAAATATAAACTTTGGGCTATTAATAAAATTCCAAACCTCAGAGGTTTTTCGTTACCCCCCCCCCCTTTATAAATTTCGGAAGGGAGTGGATCTTATTAATTCATTTCAATATCTTCCGATTTTATCACTGACCCAGTTCTGATAGTCCCACCCTCACAACTAAACATCCTCAGTAAAAGTGATGAGAAGGAGGAATCCCCACCCCACCCCGATCAACAAAACTTCACAAAGATTTAAGTAATTTTCGACATTATATTTACCTGGTTTCATATTTTATCCTATTAAAAACTGATTATTATAACAATGTTTAACAAAGAACAAAACTTAATATTAGGAAATATTCTATTCACGCGTAAGTCCATACACACCTGTGTGTTACCTCCCACTTCCATTGATATATATTCTGAATAATCGTAGTGAAAAGAGGGGGAGGAAGAGAAGGTGGTTAAGGACAAATACCAATCCACCCCATCCCACCCCAACTGTTTCTATGACAACTAAACTGAAGTGGTTTTTTTTTCCCCTTTTCTTCTTGTCATTAGGAAAGTGAGTTACTTCCCTTCCACTGCGCATTTTTGATCAAAGCATTTATTTGTTTTGTTTTTATTATCTGAAAGTATCTTTCTTATTTCGTTTGCGTCTTTTTATAGACAACTAGCATACCTACCTCGTATTGCCCGGGATTTAAAAAGTTAAAAATAAATTTGTTTTTAAATTCTTTATAATCATTCTTTTTATTGTTTGTATTTTTCTTTTATTTTATCATTTATTAATTTCTTTTATTCTTAATTGTTTTTTATTATTTCAGTCGCTAATAAAAAAAAGATTCCTATTGACTTTTTATATGTGAATTTTACATTGAATAGTTAAATTAGGAAAATTTAGCAATGAAAGATGGGAGTGATGGAAGAGTAAATTTCAGTTGTTCTAATTTTTATATTATACCAGCTCTTGTGTTTCAAATGTTTTTATCTGCATTCTTATTTAGTTTCATTAGCCTGTCTAATTTAATATAATATTTTATTACATTAAACTTAAATACTTGCACCGGTGGAGGGTGCATATATTTGCTAGTGAATTTAATTAATAATGATACAGTGAAAAAATTTGAAAAAAGTGGCACAACTTCAGTAAGTTTATTTGAAATGTAGAGACCAACAATTCAAGTGTTAAAGTAAAATTTGATGGTACCTGTGTCACCCCAATCCAAAAGAAAACAATATGAAAAAAATCAGGGAATGAGCCGATTTTAATGAGATTTTCAGTGTTGATATAATAATGAATAAAAATTAAAATGCACTAGTTATTTGATTTGAAAACTTTCACATTTTTTCAGGTC
Organism: Doryteuthis pealeii; assembly: GCA_023376005.1. NCBI lineage: Eukaryota > Metazoa > Mollusca > Cephalopoda > Myopsida > Loliginidae > Doryteuthis > Doryteuthis pealeii. The sequence goes on along the minus strand of JALAJA010000190.1, from coordinate 8,464 downwards.
AGTTAATCCCCCAACTTACCCCACCCCCCGCTTGTATTCAGGGCACAACATATATATCGGGTATTTAAGGCTGACTCTAATGTTTATCTAAATAAAAAGTGAAAAGAATGAAAATATGAACAGAATGAAAAAATCTTTGAAGTGACCGGATTTGGCAGAAAATAAATACTAAAAATTGAAAAATTAAACTTTAAAAATTAAAACGAAAATTTTTAAAAATTTAAAATGAAAACTGACGTACGTGAAATTAAATAATCAGAAAAATCTATTATACTACTACCCCCCACCCTCTATATGTTTAGTATCTCTACAGAGCAAATAGAAAGATGGAGCATCAACAGTAGTTGACCCATCCTCTCTAACTGTTACTTCTCTGTAAGACAGATTTCATGGCTGTTTAGTTACGTACCACCTCTTTCCTACACTACAAATTGTCTTAATTTTAAAAACGTTTAACTTTTTCATAACTAAAGCTGATAACTAATATAAATAAACTTATCTTGTAATAAATTTGTGATGATTTTGAATTAAAAACTGTACTAATTAAATAAGAAAAATAAAACCTACCATAAAAAGTGTCTGAACATAATTGTAATGTTTTTATCTGATAAATATTACGGGTTGTTCAGTGAGACCTTTTTAGGATAACTTATTATGTTTTTAATTTATATATATGGTATATATATATATATGTCAGATGGGCTGGGTTAGCTCAGTTGGTAGAGTGTTTGGCGAGAATCCACAAGGTTCCTAGTTCAATACCGGCCCTTGCCAACTCAGCATATGAGTAGCACAGGGATCTGTGCGGTAAAGTGAGGAGGTGATGGTAGGTGTGGTGCTCCACCTCAGACAATAAAAAATAATCTCCTTGGTCTAGCACTAATGAAAAGGCTGATATCGACATTAGGCCACCCGATGACTTTTTTTTAATGTTAACATATGCTTCTTTATTACAAAACAATAAAAAGAATTATCAGTTTATAACAAAATAAGTTGATTAGAATTTATTAAATCATCAGCTTCAGTTATTTGAATTAATTTAATTCATTTTCTTTTTTTATCCCTAAAAAGTAAAAATGAAGAGGAGTTAAGTATTAAACATGTGTCCTTATGTATTTAGCTCTATCAGTTGAGGCTGTAGAATACACAGACAAACGTCTGCGGAGTAAAACCTCCTTTCAAAGAGGCCACCTTTTTGGATGGAATACTGGTGGATGAGCAGTCCATGGCATTTAACCATTACTTGGGCTAGACGGTCGGAGAGGTCCCTCCAATTAAATGGTCATGTCAAGCCCTAGTACCTGTACGATTGTCCCTACCATATTGCTCTCATGATAAAACCCCCATCCCCTTTTTATCTTATGTGCGGTGGTTGAGGGTGTTAGTGTGATGGGTATGACGTTACACTGCATCTAGTGGTGAGGTTCCAATTCTGGAGCTCTGGGAAGTGTGGAGTACCCATTCATTCCATTACTCCCAGGCCCACAACTAGGAGTGGTAGTACTTGGTAGGACTACGTAGTACTATAATTTCAAGTTCCATCTATGGGTTGAATAGATAAAAAAAAGAGTTTTAAAAAATCTTTAAAAAAAAATGAATTAGAAATAATTTGAATACCCATTAATCTATTTCTCTGAATATTTGAGATGAGGCTTGATGATTAGTTTATCTGCATTATTCGGACTATTGTGCCCATCTTCATTGTTATTTGCACAACGTTTCAGCTGATATGCCCTCCGGCCTTCTTCAGGTATTTCTTGTTGGACTTAGGAACCTTCTTTTCGAACTCGGGAACTTTCTTGTCGTAATCGGGAGCCATCACGGAACTTTGAACCTAACCCTTTATTTAGTCCACGGGGTATCCTGTTCTCATTCCGCTAACCATAGCTGGGGTAGGAGTTTTTGTTAATTATTTTTCTATGTTACTGCCTCTACTCAGGATTGAACTCGGGATCCAGAGATAACTTGTCACTTAGAACTAACTACCTTATCCACTAGGCCATGTGTATGATTTTTTACCTAGACTCATATTGCGCTTTTTTTTTCTCCTCTCCTTTCTCAATCTGATCTAGCCTTCTTAATTATGGGTTCCCATATTGTATTCATTTCTATGCTAGGTCTACTTAACGGTCCAGTACAGCCTATCATATGTGCTGATTCTTTGAGGAGTCTTCTCTTCCAATGTTCTTCTCTATCTATTATTCTAACTTCATCTCATAAGGGCAGATGGTTTCCCTTTTCATTCCATATATGGTCAGCCATACGCAACTTATCTATTTCTCCTCGGACCACTGCTTTACAATGTTCTTCTAGTCTTACTTTCAGTGGGTGGCATGTTTCACCTTTGTATTCTTTGCCACAGCTGCATGGGATGGAATACACCCAATTTTTGGTCATGTATTCTGTTGGGGGCTTCACTCTGACGAGATGTTTACAAAGAGTTGAGTCACTCCTGAATGTTGTCCTGATGTCATAGGGATTACATATCTTTTGAATCTTCGTAAACATCATATCCTTCAAAATTAAATAAAATATAATTTCATTGAAAAATTGATTATTGAATCTGTTTTTTTTTTTTCTTACACTAACTTCTTTGGACAAATATACTTAAAAGAAATAAAATAAAAATTAGGTATCAACAAAGATGTCATCATAGACGTATTTAACAAAATCAATTCATCACCCCGATTGAAAAAAAAAATTAGGGAATTATCTGATTTTAATGAAATGTTCAGCATTGAATTATCAATGAATGAATTTTAGAATGCATCAGTTTTTTTCAAGTCACTTAACTTTGACCCTCCTTATTTTGGGGTGCCAAATATCAGTGGGGATATATAAAAGTTAAACTAATTACAGTATTAATGTTTTTTGTTATTGATTTTTCAGAAGAAACTTTTATAAGTGTTTTAAAATCTTAATAATATGTTTGTTTTGGTATGTAATTTACTTCACATGAAGTGGCCGAGTGTGTCAATTTTTTGGCAGAATTTTATGTTTAAAATGTATCAAAAATTAATTTGCATATGTAATATTATTTTGCTTTTTGACTGATGCTCATTATGTTACTACACTTCGACTTAAACAAAAATTTGACCTTAGAAAATTATTTTAAATTGTTTTTTAAAGTAAAAATTGGTGCTTGAATTGTTGACATCTAATAAAAATACATATTAGTAAAATTCATTTGCCTTCACACGACCATAGAATAGAATTATTTTAGAAATAAAAATAATTCTTTTTTATACAGTAAGGGGCTGGATGGGTCTGTCCTTAATGCAGGTTCAGAACCTGTGCCAACGAGAATGGGGGTGGAAGGTCTGTTAAGTGTTTTTTTTTCTTTATTTTAGAACTTGTCTTTTTTATAACTGTAAAGAACTAGTTCAACTGCCAATGCCAGTTCAAAGCTTGATTTGCACTGACAGGAGGTGAGTGTGGAATGGTCTGTTAGTGGTAGGTTTTGTTTTTTTTAGAAATAAAGTATTAATATTTTTTTCATACAGTAAGGGGCTGGGTAGGATGTCTTGGAAGTTCAAAATTTAACTCATATTGACGGAAGTGGGGGTGGAAGGGTCTGCACATGGTATTAAAAAGAATGTTATTATCAAAATATATTTCTTAATTAGTAAAAAAAAAAAAAAGAATTGTGTTTCCTAATTATAAGCATATTAAGGTGGATGCAAGATTTCAAATCTGAGTGATATCTCTTTTCGGAGTTATAAGACATGTGCATAACATGACATTCCTTTATATATAAAGAGACTAGAGAAAACTGTGACAGGTTGGGTCACCCATTGAGCTTGTGTTGAATTGTTGAATAAAATCATAGGGTAATATTATTTTGTCAATTGAAAGTTTTCCAAAACTGTCCAAATAAGTTGGATTTTATTGAGAATAGACACAAAAATGAGGGTTGTACTAATTTACTTACCTGTTCCGTTACAGACAACTATGTCAGCTTTACACATGCTCAGATTTGTCTGCTGTATCATAGAGCTGAAAATCTCTTGACAGAGAAAAAGAAAAGCTTATTTACATTTACTTAGAAATAAAAGAATTATTCTACTTTAAAACATATTTTTTAGCTTAAAAAATGAAAAATTAATAAATGAAAAAACCTTAAATCATATAAAATTCTGGTCAACAAATATTTGTCTTTATTTACGAAGATGTTATTTGCTTAGAAATAAAATAATTCTGTACTTTAATATACATTTTTCAAATAGGCTAGTTAGCCGGTTCTGGTAAAATAGACACCTGCTTTTAGGCTTATTTTACCGGTCATAATAAAGTAGGCTACAGGCTATTTTGACAGCAAATATATATGAATTATATTTAAATATATTTCAAACTATCTAAAAGCTAAAAGATTAAGATGGTTGTTGAGAAATCTAAAAGGTAATTGCTTAAAAAGTAGTTGTGCAATATATAATGTGATACAAATCTGAAAACAATTTATCTAAAAGCTAATTTCTTAGAATGGTACTTGACAAGAATTCATCTTGTTGGGGTTAGGGTTAGGGTTACAATTTTATGTTTTAACAGTTGATAATAGAAAATGATTTTTCCACTTTGGAAGAAAATTCATGATTGTCAAATTTACCTTTATCATTTCCTTTTCATTTTAATTTTGTAAAAATTCATGTTTGACCACAGTGTCATTAACGCTATCTATATTTTTCATTTAGAAGATTTTTTTTTGTATCTTTATACTTCACAAAATAAAAATGAATATAAATAAACTTTTGTGTTAAATCTGTGTTGTTATTTTAACATTATTTGCATTCATGATGAAAAAAATTTACAGGGCCGGTAAAATAAGCATAAAAGTAAGTTTTTCTATTCTACCGGAACCGGCTAAATAGCCTCTTCCTAAATGTTTACTAACAATTATTTTATTGTTACCCCCTTTGACCCTGCAAGTTTTTGAAATTAATGATACAAGCAATTTCCAAAAGAAATCTACAACAAAGAAAACAATTTTAAGACCCATTGTGTACAAATTTTATTTACATTTTTTTTTAGAAATAAAACAATTATTTTCCCTCTCTCGATAAATTTTAAGTAGATTTTGAGCTTTGTAAATTAAAAGTTTAGTAAAAACAACTTTCGAAATTTAAATATTAAAACAAACTTTAAATCACATAAATTTCTGGTTCTGTTCACTGTCGTTAAGGGGGAATCACAGGAAATTCTTCAAAAAGTCGACTAATAATTCGATTTTAATAAAATGTTTGGTATATTGAGTTATAGATAAAAAGGCTAAAAGTGTTTTTTGGATAATTGTGATAAGGAATAAAGTTAGTTTGCAAAGTGAATTACATTTAAAAAAAATAAATACGATTTAAAAAAATAGTCTTTTCTATGAAGAGAAGAGAGAGAGAGAGAGAGAAAAAAGAAGTAAGAGGTATATTTACCTTCTCACTTTATATGTATATAAAACAAGCCAGACATTGGCTATTGAAAGGGGAAGGTAAATCTATCTATCTATCTATCTCATAAATATAACGAATATATGTAAGGAGTAGTTATTTAAAATAAATATAAAGAGTGGGAAAGTGACTGGCAGAATGAGAAGAGATGGCTGAGTTTTTGACTTAATTGCCAATTACGTCTGATTAGAACCAAATAAAATCGATTTTTTTTCAAACCTAACTTAATCCTAAATCTAAACAATATTTTTGGTTGTGTCTTGTGTCATTAAACTAAATAGGAAAAATGCCTTTTAGAGACAAACATTGATTCACTCAGCTTTAATATTTAGTATATATTTGAACTGAGTAGCATCGTACAACACTTCAACAAACCACAACACATCCTCAAAAACCTGAAGTAAATTTTAATTGACCACGGTTTTCCATCCACACAAACACTGAAATTAAATGGTTCACGTTCTTGCACACACATACACACGGATTAAACACAGATTTAGGATTTCACAACCCATATGATTATTTCTCAATCACTAACATTATCAGTACACCAGAAGGTATGGAATGCTCGCACACAATCACAAAAAAACAAACAAAACATAAACATAGAACGATGACAATCACGAGATACTAATAAGCATGATGACACAAAAAAAAAAAGCACGGACAAGCAGCCAAGAAAAAAAAACAAACAAAAAAACGCAACAAGTGAGTAGTAGCATAAAAAAGAAGCTAAAAGGTCAGTAAAAGCGGACGTCCCCACACCACCCAAGGAGGTCACGGATGATGCCACCAACAGCAACGAAAGAGTAGATGCCAATAAGGACAGATCAGCCATTCTATTCGTTCTGATGAAGGAATATAACATCCCTGAAATGTCTACGAAATAAAACGAAACTTAACATTCAAAAACTGAGTTTCTTATATTTTACACCTAATGCTTCATACCAAATCCCAAATAATTATATATATATATATATATATATATATATATATATATACTAGAAAATACGTGACCCGTTGGGTCACCCATTGTGCTCGGTTTAGGTTGTTGGTAAAAAATCACATGATAATATTATTTCACTATTTTAAAGTTTTCCCAAACTGTCCAAATAAGTTATTTAAACTGGAGTAAACATTTTCAAATGACCAAAGGAAGAACAAGAGAAGGGTCGCTTGGTTAGTTAATTTGTAATTAAAGGTAAGTAGGATTTTAATCATGGATATCCATGACAATCTCTAGCCAAACCTACCCTATCAATCATTGTTCTCAAGAGGTTCTCTTCACAGCATCCAATATCTGCACAGAGTTGGTTAATGTACATCTTTGCTCAACGGTCCACACCGGCGTGCCTGTCTGCTTGTTTCCATACAAAAACATCATGAGTTTGGCCTTCTCCAGCAGTGTCCAGCATGTCTTGTTCATTTTACTCAGATTGTTTGTGTGATAAGTGGCAAGTGGCCATACAGCTGCTTTCTCATGGGGTGTTGCTTCCACAACTTTTTAGAAATTACATACTGCATTCTTGTGCAGTTCCCATGTAGCTTATTCTCTAGGTGCTATGTTAGTGTCCAAGTGGTGCAGTTGTACAATAGCAATGATACAGCTATGGTTGTGAAGAATTGTTGCTTTAACTTGTCAATGAGATCAGATTTCTATATGACTGATAGTCCATGGAAGACCATGCCTTTCACTATGCATTGATTAACATGTGTATGTATGTGTGTATTTATTTGTGTGTATATTTATATATATATACAAACATATGTGCACATATATATATATATATGTATGTATATATATATATATATATCGAAACTGAAACCTTGTGACTCCTAGGCGGATATGCTACCGACTGAGCTAAACCGGCCCATATGGTGCAAACTTAATTTCTCTCACAATTCGTAGTGGATCACCTTTCCCAACCAGGTGTGGGTCTTGTACTCCTTTTGTGCTAGTTTGCTGCATTTGCTTATCGTTGTAAGATTCAAAGTGATAATACATGAAGATAAAACTCCGACAAAGGTTGATAGACAAAACATTTTATATGCAGCACAGAATAAACAGGGTACATAATACATAGAGGTGTACAAAAACATACATACACAAGTAGAGATAATGACACATTCATGAATGGTAAAATACAAGATATTTAGGTATCAAAGAGATACCTAAATGTAAATAAAAACGTACTTACGGATACATGACTAAAGGATAGTCATATATCGTATACCAGACTTACTAGCAGTGAGTGGCCAGTGTTAAGGGCCGAAGCCCCAACGAGAAGGGTAGGCCGTCTAACCCATTGTGGTGTCTCGTAGGTCAGCAGGCAGAGAGAGAGAGAGAGAGAGAGAGAGAGAGAGAGAGAGAGAGAGAGAGAGAGAGAGAGAGAGAGATGTTTAAACCAGCCGCTTAAATATCAAAGGCCCCTAGCGGGAACCAGCGAAACTAAACGGGCAGACAACTCTCCAGGCAAATACGAAAATAACGCCACATCGTTATGTAGTGAGCGAGATCTTATTTAAGTTCTGATCGATATTTTAGGCGTTTAGTTCTTCTATTGGTAAATTCAAGTCGGTATTGAATTCGGGTTCAGTTGGTTAATCCTTGTAACCTTATTCATTGGTGTTGGTTGAAATTCTAGGTAGAAAAGAGTGTAGTATCAATAGATTCCCTTGTAATCCTAGTCTGTAGTGTTCCTTGAAATTCTAGGTAGAAAAGAGTGTAGTATCAGTTGATCCCTTGTAATCCTAGTCTGTAGTGTTCCTTGAAATTCTAGGTAGAAAAGAGTGTAGTATCAGTAGATCCCCTTGTAATCCTAGTCTGTAGTGTTCCTTGAAATTCTAGGTAGAAAAGAGTGTAGTATCATAGATCCCCTTGTAATCCTAGTCTGTAGTGTTCCTTGAAATTCTAGTAGAAAAGAGTGTAGTATAATAGATCCCCTTGTAATCCTAGTCTGTAGTGTTCCTTGAAATTCTAGGTAGAAAAGAGTGTAGTTACAGTTGAATCCCCTTGGTATCTCTCTCTTTTT
>JALAJA010000189.1:87500-94276 GCA_023376005.1 Doryteuthis pealeii | reverse complement strand
AAGAGAGAGATGGTCGAGAGAGGCCCCTTCGATAGTCGGCCTGGGTCACGTCAAGCCCTAGCACTATTGAATTTTCCCAACCCTACTGCCCATTATGGCAAGCCCCATCCCTTTTATCATATGGGTGCTAGAAAGCGGTGGCTGTGGGTCTACATGTCCTGGGAAATGCGTTAAACTCTATCTGAATGGTGAGGTTCGAGTTTTGGAGGTTTGGGGTAATGTGGAGGCACCCCTTCATACGGCATTGCTCCCTGGTCCACTCTGAGCCGGAGTGGTAGTACTGTTAGGGTCCATCTATGGTTAAATAGAAAAATGTATTTTAACAAAAAAAATTGTACTTATCCATTAAGAATTTGATTTATTTCAAAACTTTATCGGCATTGAAATGACCCACTGAGGTTGATATGCGTAAAAACAAAACACGCCCCCTCCCCCAAAATATAAAAACAACTTATGCTGCAAACAAATAAAAAACAACTGACACGTTCACACAGCTCAACAACTAAAAGGCCTACAAAATTAGCATGAATAAATTTGTAGAAGCAAAATGTAATCTATTTTACTTGATTGCACAAAATGTAAGCAAACAATATGTCAGTAAATCTAAATGGCCTTACTATTTTCGGATTAATATTATAGGCTTGCCATAAAATCCATGGATCACTTGCTACTTCTAACACAACTTCTCTGCAGGGATTCATAGTGGCCTGTCAAACACTTACCAAAATTATTTTAATTTGTTTTAAACTCTCTAAAAACAATTTCTTGCAACAAGAAATTTTTTCTCCTGACGATGACCTATGGTTGAAACTAGTGAGAAAAATAGACAACATAAAGAATATTCTTGTTTGTCTTATCACTATTTTGGTTCATATTATATTAATATATATAATATTATATATATATATTTCCAACCCATCCGGAAATTATTTTCTGTAGTGGGGGCTAAAAGTCATTTTGTCAAAAACGCATTTTAGCGTCAGTTGAGCTTCGTTTAACTAAGTACCTTATTTGACGGCATATAAGACGCACCCCCATTTCAGCAGGTAAGATTCAGGAAAAAAAGTTTTTTAACCTTGATTATCGACAACTCAGTGCATGAGTAGCACATGGATATGTGCGATAAGGTGAGGAGCTGATGGTAGAAGTGGCACTCCGCCTCAGATGCTAAAATAATCTAGGTCTAGCGCTAGTGAAAAGTGCCCACAAGGGCCCCAAATGGAATATCAGACCACATATATCTTTTATCTGTATAAAAGATATACGTGGTCTGAAGAAGCTCGTGGGCTCTAGATACCCACGAGTGGAAATGGTCCATAACCACGATACCCATGGTATTTAAGGCCTTTTTATTCACAATAACTTTGCCCTGTTTAAAATAATTTAAATATTGAGCTCTCTACGGAACCTGAACTCTACAACAAATTACTGGTAGAGAATAGGACCAGCCTAGAATCACCTAGTACCAAAAACTTGGTACCACACCAAAGTATATATATATATATATATATATATATATATATATTGTTGTTGAGTCCATGTATGCTTCTTTGTTGGTGTATCTGGTGAGTCTAGTTCTCAATATATATTTTATATTTGTATATATGTTATATATATATATATCTTATTATAATGGAGATTGTGTGTTTTTCTGTCTGTAACCGAAACTATATTCCTACTCAAGTCACAATTCTCTTAGTTATTGACATCACATTCTCTATGATTTTATTTTTATCTAAACCTCAATTATTAATAAAATTGTCTTACATTATTAATACTGTTAACTATGTCTACATACTAACAACATGCAATTATATTTATATATACAACAAAATAGTGCTTTATAATGTGAACGGGAAAGCTAATTTGCATATTGATATTAAAAAAAAATCGAATTTAATAAATATGTGCTTAGTATTTTGATTTCTAACTGTTTGGTTTTATTTTAATGAAATATAAGCAAAATCTCTTCAAATGAATCTTAAACGAATCCATTAACAAGATAAAATAACTGTCTTTTATTCTTTACTTCTCTTATAACTAAATACTTAAATTAGAAAAAATAACATGAAAGACGAGAGTGATGGAAGAGTAAGTTTTCGTTGTTCCATTTTTATTATACTCCTCTGTTTCAAATCTTTTATTATACCCTAACTCTGTTTCAAATCTTTTTATCTGTATTCTTATTTAGTTTCATTAGCCTTTCTAATTTAAATACAATATTTTATTACATTAAAACTTAAATACTTGCACTCGGAGGGTGCATATATTTGCTCGTATATATAATCAATGGTAATATTATGGTTTTACACTCATAACTTGAAGTTTCATGGTAATCCAATCATCAGATGAGTTCAATGGTTGAGATCTTAAAAACCAGTCGTGAAATGGTTGAGATTTTAAAAACCAGTAATATATATATATATATATATATATATATTTATTTTTTTTTGGCGGGGGGGTTTACTATGAAGCATGGCTCAACTCTAGAAATTCTTGAAAAATGGAATCACTTTCTCAAATATTGAATGAAATAAAATGAGACTTAACACATAACATCTAACTCAGTTTCTCTTTTATTTCACACTCAATCCATTATGATGTTAAATTGCATCTAGTGGTGAAGTTCCAATTCTGGATTAACAGAACTCCAGAATTGGAAATTCACCATCAGATAGAGTTTAACATCATACCCAGGACATTAAGACCCTCAACCACTGCCTTCCCAAACAAATATGATAAAAAGGGTTGGGGTTTGCCATCAGGGCATTAGGGTTGGGACAATCATATAGGTACTAGTGCTTGACATGAACTGCCAATTGATCAGAGGGAACCTCTTCAACCCCTCGTGTAGCCTAAGTAAGTGCCAAAGTGGAGCGTTGCATGTCATGGACTGCTCAGCCACCCATGGCCAACAGATGACCCCTTTGGGGGTGGGTCTTACAGGGCTGGTGTGATGTAATTGATACATTCTTTTTTGATAAGAGTCTGCAAATTTGATAATCACTTCAGTATATATATATATATATATGTATGTATGTATGTATGTATCGCTTTTCGATAATCTAAAATGGTACCTGTGGACTTATATTAAGTTAAAATTTAATTTTTTTTTTTGTGTGGTGGACCCATAGATCTCATCAGATCATCCACCTGCGTTCCCCAAAGTCTCCCAGTCATCTTGCCTCGGCTTGTCACTGATACTTGACTTTGGGGAAGGAGAGCATGCAGTGCGTGTTGCACATGCGCACAACATGTAAAACAAAAAACATGTACAGATATTTCTACAAGTTCCAGAGTGATGGAGGAATGGCGAGGTGTGCAGGCCTGACTGGCTGGAAGCATGCATATGTGAATCTACATACAGTGTGACTCGTGACCTACTTAACGTCACTGCCTTGCTGATTGAACAGCAACATGCCTCGGCAAAGTTGTGGGTGAATGAGCAGCCCCTTAGTTAACACTGTTCACCCAGCCATTTGGGAAGTGTCTAGAAAAGGTGACCTAAACCAATGCCGGTTCACCTATCAAGCTGGCCAGAAACCAGTGTTTCGATGGATGTCCACATTAGCTGAAAACACTACAACACAAAACAAGGCCAAGAATAGCCACCTGGAATGTCTGGACACTTCCCGATCTTGAGAGATTGGGAAACCCCAAACTACATACTGGTATTGTGACAGGGAGCATCTGATATGGGGCCGACATCGATGCCCTTGTGGAAGTCAGTTTCAGTGATAAGGACCAATTGACAGAAAGGGGTGGGCTGGATACACATCCTCCTGGAAAGACAGGCCGATGGTAGCTGTAAGAAGTTTGAGGTAAGGTGACTTGAGCCCTCCATCCTGAAGCGACACATGACGGACGCCATGGAAACATTTCCTACATTTAAGTCTGACCTGTGTGGCAGGGCCTGTATGTTGAGTGTTTCATATGTGTGACAGGGTACATAAAAACAAGCTGGATCCATGGGCCATCTGCGTGCTCACAACTGCTCACAACTGAACTACTTGTAGAAATGGCAATTTTTTAATTTTTTTTACTCCTTTAATAAATTTATTTTATTTCTTACTCCTTTAATAAATTTGATGATTTTACTTTACTTGTGATACAAACTCTCTGATATTAAATTTTCAACTCCCATCCCCTCAGGCAATATTTATTTTACGTCGCCCAGAGGGCGTTTTTTTTTATTTTGCTAGTATATATAATATCCAGATAATCTGGATTTACATTTTTGGGGTTTGCATCTTGGATGAGTTGGATGGTTTCATTTTTAACCAGAGGTTTTTGCAGGAAGATTTAGGAACACCAGTATTATTAATATATATATATAAATATATTTGTAGATCTGCAGTGGGTTTGATGAGTCATTTGAGGGCTCATGAGACGAAAGGTTCTGGTGGTGGAGTCATAGGATTGTGAGGGATGGCAGTGATCTGTAAATATTATGCTATTGCTATATATATTTTATATATATATATATATGTATGTATGTATATATATTTTATATGTATGTATGTATATATATTTTGTATGTATGTATATATATTTTGTATGTATGTATATATATTTTATATGTATGTATATATATTTTATGTATATTTATGTATATATCATATGTATGTATATTTATGCATATATATCATATGTATATATATCTTATATATATTATATGTATGTATATATATTATATGTATGTATATATATCATATGTATATATATCTTATATATATCATATGTATATATATCTTATATATATTTATGTATATATATCTTATATATATTTATGTATATATATTATATTTGTATGTATATATATTATATATATGTATGTATATATATGTATGTATATATATTATATATATGTATGTATATATATGTATGTATATATATTATATATATGTATATATATCGTATGTATATATATCGTATGTATATATCTTATATATATGTATGTATATATATCGCATGTATATATCTTATATATATGTATGTATATATATCGTATGTATATATCTTATATATATGTATGTATATATATCGTATGTATATATATTATATATATCGTATGTATATATATCTTATATAAATTTATGTATATATATTATATATATGTATGTATATATATATCGTATGTATGTATATTTTGTATATCTATATATTTATGTATGTATATATATTGTATGTATGTATATTTTGTATATCTATATATTTATGTATGTATATATATCGTATGTATCTATATTTTGTATATCTATATATGTATGTATGTACATTTTGTATATCTATATATATATGTATGTATATATTTATATATGTATGTATGTACATTTTGTATATCTATATATATATGTATGTATATATTTATATATGTATGTATGTTACATTTTGTATATCTCTATATATATGTATGTATATATTTATATATGTATGTATGTACATTTTGTATATCTATATATATATGTATGTATATATTTATATATGTATGTATGTACATTTTGTATATATATATATATATATGTATGTATATATTTATATATGTATGTATGTACATTTGTAATATCTATATATATATGTATGTATATATTTATATTATGTATGTATGTACATTTTGTATATCTAATATATATATGTATGTATATATTTATATATGTATGTATGTACATTTTTGTATATCTATATATATATGTATGTACATTTTGTATAATCTATATATAATAATGTATGTATATATTTATATATGTATGTATGTATGTATATGTATGTATATATATATATGTATGTACATTTTGTATAATCTATATATATATGTATGTATATATTTATGTATGTATGTACATTTTGTATATCTATATATATATGTATGTATAATATATGTATGTATATACATTTTGTATATCTCTATTATATAATGTATGTATATATTTATGTATGTATGTACATTTTGTATATCTCTCTCTATATATTGTATGTATATATTATGTATGTATGTACATTTTGTATATCTCTATATATATATGTATGTATATTCATGTATGTATGTACATTTTGTATATCTATATATATATGTAATGTATATATTCAGTATGTATGTACATCTATATATATATGTATGTATATATTCATGTATGTATGTACATTTTTGTATATCTATATATATATGTATGTATATATTCATGTATGTATGTACATTTTGTATATCTATATATATATGTATGTATATATTCATGTATGTATGTACATTTTGTATATCTATATATATATGTATGTATATATTCATGTATGTATGTACATTTTGTATATCTATATATATATGTATGTATATATTCATGTATGTATGTACATTTTGTATATCTATATATATATGTATGTATATATTTATATATGTATGTATGTACATTTTGTATATCTATATATATATGTATGTTGTACATTTTGTATATATGTGTATGTATGTACATTTTTGTATATCTATATATTGTGTATGTAGTACATTTTGTATATCTATATATATGTGTATGTATGTACATTTTGTATATCTATATATATGTTTATGTATGTATATTTTATATATATCTATATATATGTTTATGTATGTATATATATATATGACAACCTCAGCCAGTGAGAGGTGAATTAAACATCTCGTACAGTATTTATAGTTTTAAATAAAGTTTCTCAGAGATAACTTCACATATATATAAAAAGTTTTCTTGCTTTCTTGAGATTTACAAATTGGATGTTCCGTGGGATGAAGAGACTAACGCCAAAAT
>JALAJA010000189.1:60000-82500 GCA_023376005.1 Doryteuthis pealeii | reverse complement strand
ATCAAGCCTCATCTCAAAAATTCAGAGAAAAACTAGACCTATATTTAAAATCATCAAGAAAAAGAAAACCTGGTGTAAAGATAAGATTGACATGTTTCCCTACAGAATAAATTTATTAAAAAGTGTGTTTAAAAAAAATTTAGTTTGAAAGAAAAAAATTGAGTTTGAGTTTTGTTTAATGGCATATCAACCTCTATGGGTCATTTAATGTCAGAAAGGGCTATGTATAATTTGTTTTCATATGGGTTTCAGTCTTTAGAGTAGGGGTTTTATGGTAGTATTTGGTTATGTTTGGTCAGTATTAGTGAAAGATTCGGTTTGGTTAGATCTTGTTGAAAAGGTTTTTTTCACAAAAAGATTTTGAATACCCATCCAGAATGAATAAAACAAAACATCTTAGGCATAAAATAACCCAACAAGGGTTGACATGCCATAAAATCCAACAAACAAAGAAATTGACATGTTACACCTAACCATTTATGGGTTAAAAAATGAGTTTACAAAAAATAAAAAATAAAAAATAAATTGATTTTGAAAAAAAAAAAAATTGAATACCCAATGAGAATGAATAAAGCAAAATGTTTTCAGGATAAAATAACCCAATAACGGTTGACATGCCGTAAAATCCAACAAAGAAAGGCTCAACCCTTTTATTTTAAAAGTTTATTTTATTTTATAAAATTGAATTGTCATTAAGCAGATTATTTTTCAAAGTGCATATCTTTAAAAAAAAAAAAATCAATGCTTCTCTGAAAAAAATTTTGAGTTTCAGTTTTGTTTAATGGCATATCAACCTCTAATGGGTATGTATAATTTGTTTTTCATATGGGTTTCAGTTTTTAGAGTAGGGGTTTTATGGTCGGATTTGGTTGTTTGGTCAGTATTATTAGTGAAAGAATCAGTTTGGTTAGATCTTGTTGAAAAGGTTACTTTTACAAAAAAATTTTGAATACCAATCCAGAATGAATAAAACAAAACATCTTCAGGTTAAAATAACCCAACAAGGGTTGACATGCCATAAAATCCAACAAACAAAGAAATTGACATGTTACACCTAACCATTTATGGGTTAAAAAATGAGTTTACAAAAAATAAAAAATAAATTGATTTTGAAAAAAAAAAAAATTGAATACACAATGAGAATAAATAAAGCAAAATGTTTTCGGGATAAAATAACCCAAAAACGGTTGACATGCCGTAAAATCCAACAAAGAAAGGCTCAACCCTTTTATTTAAAAAGTTTATTTTATTTTATAAAATTGAATTGTCATTAAACATTATTTTTCAAGGTGCATATCTTTAAAAAAAAAAACAATGCTTCTCATCTTAGGCATAAAATAACCCAACAAGGGTTGACATGCCATAAAATCCAACAAAGAAAGAAAGAAGTACTCAAAAGCTAAACCCCTTTTTTTTTTTTAAATAGAACAAAGTGAATTTAAAAAATGAGTTTTAAAAAAAGATTAAGTTTTAAAGAAATTGAGTTTGAAAAAATGTTTAAATGCCCATCCAGAATGAATAAAACAAAACATCTTCGGCTTAAAATAACCCAACAAAGGTTGACATGCCATAAAATCCAACAAAGAAAGAAAGAAAGAAGTACTCAAAGGCACAACACTTTTTTTTTTCTTTCTTTTTTTTTTAGTTTATTTTCTAAAATTGAATTGTCATTAAGTAAATTATTTTTCAAGATGCATGTCATGAAAAAAAAAAAAAAAAAAAAAAAATTAAACGCTCCTCTGTTTGCTTCTTTTCCAGAAACTGCCACCTTTCCTGAAGAAGGCCCTTGGCTTGAAAAGTGGCAAACAAATGCCACTTCATCTTCACCGTGCCAAAGTCGATCTGAGAAATTTCCAGAAGAAATCCACACTGTCCATTTTGGCGCCGTTTCCAAATTACTTTGCCACGACGCTCAAGAACCTGGGACTTCATTTACCGTTTGAGGAAATTTTCAAAGACGATTGCCAAAATGGCTGATGGAATTTTGTTGTATTATAGATTTAAAATTTATTATCAATATTATTTTTTGATCCATAAACATGACGAGCCACCCCCCCAAAAAAAAAAATCCCAAAAGATTTGTGTTGCATCTTTACTTTTTATATAATACGCTGTTTTGTAAGTAATTACGTTTTATCACAGATGATATAAAAAAGATATTGCATGTATTTATGGGCAGGATGTGACACAAGGTCAATTTTTAAGCAGTTAGTTTAGCTCAGTCGGTAGAGCATCCGTCGGACTAGGAACCACGAGATTCTGGGTTCGATACTGTCCCTCATCAACTATATGTATAATTAGCACATGGATCTGTGCGGTAAATTGAGTAACTGATGGTAGGTGTAGCGCTCCGCCTCAGATGCCCTCCAAAAAGTCAAAACAATCTCCTTGGTCTAGTGCTAGTGAAAAGGGGATAGGTTCCGGGTTCAATACCGGCCCTCGCCAACTCAGCATATGGGTAACACAGGGATCTGTGTGGTAAAGTGAGGAGCTGATGATAGGTGTGGCGCTCCACCTCAGACGCTAAAAATAATCTCCTTGGTCTAGTGCTAGTGAAAAGGGGATAGACTCCCTGGCTGTCAGGCAGATACTGACATTAGGCCGCCCTGACGACTTTACTTACTTAGTTCAGCTGGTAGAGCACTTGACAAGGAATTGCAAGGTTCCTGGTTCTATATTAGCCCTCATCAACTCAGCGTATGAGTAGCACAGGGATATGTGCGGTAAAGTGAGGAGCTGATGGTAGGTGTGGCGCTCCACCACAGATGCCAAATCAATCTCCTTGGTCTAGTGCCAGTGAAAAGGGGATAGACTCCCTCGCTGTCTGGCTGATATGTTTTACCATGAAGGATATAATATAAAGACCAATTGCATGTATTTACGGGCAGGATGTGACACAAGGTCAATTTTTAAGCAGGGATGGTTTAGCTTAGTAGAGCACTTGCCTAGGAATTGCAAGGTTCCTGGTTCGATACTGGTCCTCATCAACACAGTGTGTGAGTAGCACAGGGATCTGTGTAGTAAAGTTAGGAGCTGATTGGAGGTATGGTGCTCCACCTCAGACACCAAAACAATTTTTTTGGTCTAGTGCTAGTGAAAAGGGGATAGACTTCCTCGCTTTTTTTTCGTAGTTGATTTATGGGTCAATTTAGCTCAGTTGGTAGAGCACCTGCCTAGGAATCACAAGGTTCCGGTTTTGCTACCAGACCCTGCCATCTTAACAGATGAGTAGCACTGATTAGGCAATCTGACCTGTGCGGTAAAGTGGGAAGCTGATGGTAAGTGTGGCAATCCACCTTGACAAAAATTATCTCCCTAGTCTAGCATTAGCGAAAATGGGATAGATTTCCTCACTGTCTAGGTTAGGCCACACCACCAATTTTACTTATCATGGATTTGAATTCAGTTTTTCTTCTTCTTCTTCTTCTTCTTCTTCTTCTTCTTTTTTCTCTTATTTATTCTTCTTCTTCTTTCTTTCTTCTTCTTTCTTCTTCTTCTTCTTCTTTTTCTCTATTTATTTCTTCTTCTTCTTTTTCTTCTTCTTCTTTTTTCTCTATTTATTTCTTCTTCTTCTTCTTCTTCTTCTTCTTTTTCTCTATTTATTTCTCTTCTTCTTTTCTTCTTCTTTTCTTATTTATTTCTTTTTTCTTCTTCTTCTCTCTTTTTTCTTCTCTTCTTCTTCTTCTTCTCTATTTATTCTTCTTCTTTCTTCTTCTTTTTCTCTATTTATTTCTTCTTCTTCTTCTTCTTTTTCTCTATTTATTCTTCTTTCTTCTTCTTTTTCTCTATTTATTTCTTCTTCCTTCTTCTTTTTCTCTATTTATTCTTCTTCCTTCTTCTTTTTCTCTATTTATCTTCTTTCTTCTTTCTTATTTCTTTCTCTTCTTCTCTCTTATTTCTTCTTCTTCTTCTTTTTTCTTCTTCTTCTTCTTCTTCTTCTTCTTCTTCTTCTTCTTCTTCTTCTTCTTCTTCTTCTTCTTCTTCTTCACTTGCCTTAACAAGGTCAAAGAACACAGACTACTACCCCAGCTGGGAGGAGGAGAGGATATAAAAATAAATTCATGTATCTATACGTAGGATGTGACACAATATCAATTTTAAGCAGATTTTAGTTGTTTTGAATTAAGAGTTTTCCTTCTCTTAGATAGGGTGCCTTAAGTTCAAAGAACTCAGACTATTACCCCAGCTGGGAGGAGAACAGAGAAGATACTGCATCTAATGAAGTTCTGGGAAGTGTGGAGTACCCCTTAATCACCATTACTCCCAGGTCCACTCTGACCTGGAGTGGTAGTACCTGTTAGGGTTCCATCTATGGGTTAAATAGAAAAAAATTGAGTTTTAAAAAGATGATTTTAATAACCACCAAGAATGAATAAAACAAAACATCTTTGGCATAAAATAACCCAACAAGGGTTGACTTGCCGGAAAAACTGTTAAGTTTCTGACCGCCATCCTTGGCCAGTTGAAAAGGACTTAAAGTAAGTAAGTCCTGAACTATGGAATCCTTTAGTAAGTGAATAAGTCCTGAACTATAGAATCCTTTGGTAAGTAAATAAGTCCTAAGTTTTGGAATCCTACGTAGTGTCAAAGGTCCAGTGATATAATCCTATGTTCTGTTGTCCACGAAGATTCAAGTAGTTATGAGTGGCTAAGATCAGAACAGCCAGTATAAATAATAATATCAGCAGCATAGCACTGCCAGTAACTGGCCAATAGGTTGGTCACATGATTATCGCCGAGTCTATAAATAAGAGTAGGCATCTAAGATACCTTATATCCAGAAAATACAACAAAAACCTACTAAACTACCAACCAACCAACAGAGAGGGTGTAAAAAATGCATGTATTTACAGGCAGGATGTAACACAAGGACAATGTCAGCCCTGTCGGCTGGGGCGTTAGAATGCACCGACTCCCCCAATGGGGCCACCTGTTGGCCATGGGTGGCGACCCGTGATGCTTAAGGATAGAGCCCAGGTGGATGAGCAGTTCATGAATTGCAATACTCCACTTCTATCTTGGGCTTGATGGGCGGTCGGAGAGGCCCCCTCCGATCAATCGGCTGGTCACGTCAAGCCCTAGCACCTTTATGATTTTCCCAACCCTATTGCCCTTATGGCAAGCCCCAACCCCTTTTTATCATATATATGGGTGCTAGAAGGCAGTGGCTGCGGGTCTACATGTCCTGGGAATGAAGTTAAACTCTATCTCATGGTGAGGTTCCAGTTTTGGAGGTTTGGGGAATGTGGAGCACCCCTTCATCACCATTGCTCTCTGGTCCACTCTGACCCAGAGTGGTAGTACCTGTTAGGGTCCCATCTATGGGTTAAATAGAAAAATGTATTTATAAAAAAATTGTATTATCCATTAAAAATTGATTTATTTCAAAACTTTATCGGCATTAAATGACCCACTGAGGTTGATATGCCGTAAAACAAAACAAACCAAACCAAACAAGGACAATGTTTAAGTAGATTATAGTTCTCTTAGACTGGTTGCCTTACAAGACCCAGACTACTACCTAGCTGGGGGAGAACAAATGGGTTCATACTTTTCCCAAGAGTTTAGGGCTGTTGTAATGGATGTATGAGACTAGCTTGCTACCATTACACTAAAGAACCCAGTCGACCTGAACTTGGGGAGAAATGATGGGTTCATGCTTTCCAAGCACATGTTTAACGTTTCAGTTTTTAACAAAACATTATCAAGATGGGTTATAGCCTTTCTCAAGTCAATGTATAACGTTTCACGTTTTTAACAAACATCAAGATGGGTTCATCGCCCTTTCCCGAAGTCATGTTATAACGTTTCAGTTTTAACATACATTTATCAAGATTGGGTTCATGCCTTCTCAGTCAATGTTTATAACGTTTAGTTTTTTAACCAAAACATTTATCAAGCATGATTATGCCCTTTCCCATCAAATGTTATAAAACGTTTTCAGTTTACAAAATTTATTAAGAGGTTCAGCCTTTCTCAGAAGTCAAGTTATAGCCGTTTCAGTTTTTTAGACAACATCAAACTGGGTTCATGCCTTTCGCCAAGTCATATGGTCTAAGCGTTTCCTAGTACTTTTTTAAAACAACACATTTTTCAAGATGGGTTCAGTGCCTTTCCCAATCTGTTAATACGTTTCAGTTTTTAACAACCATCAAGATGGGTTCATGCCTTTCCAAGTCATTTATAACGTTTCATGTTTTTAACAAACATTATCATCCCAAGACTGGGTTCATGCCTTCCTAAGCATGTTATAACGTTTCAGTTTTTAACAGAACATTATCAAGGATGTTTTTTTTGATTTTTTATTAGTTCATGCCTTTCCAAAGTCAATGTTAACTTTCAGTTTTTAACAAACATTATCAAGATGGGTTCATTGCCTTTCCAGTCAATGTTATACGTTTCAGTTTTTACAAACATTTTCAAGATGGGTTTCATGCCTTCTCAAGTCAATGTTATAACGTTTCAGTTTTTTTACACAACATCAAGATGGGTGTCATGCCTTTCCAATCAATTTATAACGTTCAGTTTTAACAACATTTATCAGAGGCGTTCATGCCTTTTCAAGTCATGTTATAACGTTTAGTTTTTAACAAACATTTTTCAATTATGAGGTTATGCCTTCTCCAAGTCAATGTTTAACGTTTCGTTTTTTACAAACATTTATCAAATGGGTTCATGCCTTTCAGTCATGTTTAAACGTTTCAGTTTTTAACAAAGCAATTTATTAAGATGGGTTTTTCATGCCTTTCCAAGTCAATGTTTATAAACGTTTTCAGTTTTGAACAAACATTTATCAAGACTGGGTCATGCCTTCCGCAAGTCAAGTTTATAACGTTTCAGTTTTAACAAACATTATCAAGATGGGTTCATGCCTTTCCCAAGTCATGTATATACGTTTCAGTTTTTTAACAACATTATCAAGGCTTGAGGTGGATGACCACAACACCTCTTCACTTCAAGTCCTGATGAGGTTTGTTGATAACTGAAACGTTTATAACGTCGACTTCACCACAAGAATGAATCATCTTTTTCGAATATCGTGTTTTTTATTTCTACATACTATCCAAATTTTATACTATCCCACCCAATTATATATATATTTTATATATATATATATATGACTTATAATTAATTTATTATTATAATATATATATATATATATAATATATATATATATTATATGATTTTGTAAATGGGAGGAATTACATTAATAGATTGAATTAAATTAACAATTACCAAACAAATCGGCAATCACGCGGTGTGACATCCGAAGCACTGGACAGCTGTTTCCGACCTCATTAGGCCAATCAGCAGTGAATACCGATCCTACCACTAGAGACCGAACTCCGACTACCAGTGTACAAGGTGGGAAACTCTACCACCTGGGCCACCAGCCCAAGCCACAAACAGAGAATGCCAATCATTTACCAGATAGATGATGGCTATTCTCCGTTGTGGTTGGGTGGTGGCTCAGGTGTAGCAGTTCACTCTTCATGGTCCATTTAATTCAATTATCTATCTATCTATTATCTATTCTATCTTATCTATATATATATATATTATAATATATTAGCAAGATATGTGCCCTCTAGCGTAAGTTATTTTATTTAATCATAATCTTAAATATATGATTAACGAAATTAAAACAGATATACACTTATTTTATTATATTTAAATGATTTCTATATAAAGCAGCATAACACTTAAATACGTTGGAGAATAAAACAATAATATTCAGAGATCATAACACTTTATAAGTAACTATTTATTAAACTCGGTTTTGTTAAACCAGTTATGAAATAACTAATATATATTATTTGAACTTTATTTCCTGTGAATATGCGACTACACTGTCGGATTTTAAACGCACTATAACACAGCTTTTCGGGTCCGGCATAGTGCTAATTAAGGGCGTGATTCCAGGAGTCATCTCTGACCAAGGTAACACTGCTCTCTTGATTTAAAGGAGGGATAGTTATTGCCAGTGGCCCGAGGCGCCCCTTTGAGGGCAATGCTGACCCGATCATGCATTTTTGCACCCACCATCACATGAACTTTCGTACCATTAATGACCGGGCTGTTTTGAGGTAAATCTGATTCAGATTTTCATAGAGACATCGTTTATAATAAAATATTCTATGTGTTTAATGATTTTGACTATAATATAAATACTCATTGATAAACTAATTAAATATTTGGTATTGGACCTAAGCCGTGACGAAGTTTCGGTAACAGACACAGAAATATTATATATATATATATTGTATGTGAAATAAAATGGAAATTAATCCGACAGTATGAATAAGATATAATGAAATATTGAGGAAAAATGAGTGAAGAAAAGAAATGTAAATGGATAAATGAATTTAATCGATTATACCATTAATCGATATCACTTACACGTGTTTCGGTCAGTTTATGTGTGTGAAAATATTTTCGCACACATGAAGAATCGACCTTCATCAGAGTGAACATTTATTTTTTGAATGAAAAAAATTCGTTGGGAAAACACAGATTTTTTGGAAATATTCGAAAATCGAATTTTAAAAAAAAAAAATTTGGAACGCTGAGAATAGTTAAGATAGACCGTTATGATTTGGATACTTTTGTTTTTCCCCAAGGTATATATATATATATATATATATATATAATATATATATATATAGTATATATATATTTGTTGAATTTTTTAAATATAAATGTTTTTCATAAGCAACTACCCAGGTTTCAGGTTATTTTACCATCGTCAGGTTACTAAATCTTCTGGTGTTTATTTGAAGACATTTCTTGTTGTTATGTTGTATTGTGGATGCACTTTATGTTTTCGATTATACTTTTGAATTTTTTAATTCCTGCATTTTATAAAAAAATGCTCATAAAGTTATCTCCCTTTAATCCTTTGAAAATTTGTTCTTAATTGGGATTATTTTAATCAATTTCATATGTTAAAAGACGTATGTCTTTTTCAAATTTTCTGATGTTAAATCCTGTAAATTTTTCAATTTAATTTTATGTATATATAAGGGGCCGGGTTAGCTCAGTCGGTAGAGCGTTCGGCTAGAAACAACAAGGTTCCTAGTTCGATACCGGTCCCGCCAACTCAGCGTATGAGTAGCACAGGGATATGTGCGGTAAAGTAAGGAGCCGATGGTAGGTGTGGCGCTCCACCTCAGATGCTAAAACAATCTCCTTGGTCTAGCGCTATTGAAAAGGGGATAGACTCCCTCGCTGACTGGCTGATACCGATTTTAGGCCGCCTCGTTGACTTTACTTTTATATATATATCTTATTATAATGGAGATTATGTGTTTGTTTGTCTTTAACCGAAACTATATCACTACTCAAGTCACTATCCATTTAGTTATTATACATCACATTCTCCATGAATCATTTTTATGTAAGCCTCAATAATTAATAAAATTGTTTTTCATTATTAATACTGCTGGCCATATTATGTACTAATAACATGCAATTGTATTTATATGTACAACAAATAGCGGTTTACAGTGTGAACGGGAAGGCTAATTTGCATATTGAATTTAAAAATTTATTTTTATAATATGTGATTGGTATATTGATTTCTAATGATTATATTTTATCCTTAATGAATATGAGCGAAAATCTCGAAGATAAATCTTAAAAGAAATCAATTAAGAAAAAGAATAACTGTAATTTTATTCATTACTAATTTAACTAAATAGTTAAATTGGAAAAGTTTGGCAAGGAAAGGCGGGGGTGATGGAAGAGGAAGATACAGCTGTTATATTTTTCGATTATACCCCTCTCTGTTTCAAATCATTTTATCTGCATTCTTATTTAGTTTCTTGAGACTTTCTAATTTAATATAATATTTTATGACATTAATGCTTTGCACCCGGAGGGTGCATATATTTGCTAGTATATATAATGTGTAAAGGAACTCATTGACATTAAGCGTAAGAAAGATAGAAGTACTTGCCTGTGGGTGTTTAATATCCTAATGTAATATACTAAAATATAAACGATACGTATTTCCTGTGTTTATAACCATGGCGGCGTTTGTGTTTGCTGTATCTATTGCACCCTCAAGCTGTAGACAACAGGACATGAATAGTTCATATTTAAAAGGTAACTTTTTACTCTAATGGTAACGATCTCAAAATCTGAATAAGGTGAGTTTTTAATCCATTTTGGACAGCGTTGATTTTACCAAAAAATGTGCCCAACACATTCACTACAGGTAGGATGTGACACAAAGACACAAGTATAGGGTACCCAATGAGGATTGAACTCACTATTCAGTAGTAATGGATATGCAAGACTAGCTTGCTAATGATTACACAATAATAAGACGTCATTTGCTAAGTCCGTAGAGCATTCGGCTAGGAATCACAAGGTTCCTAGTTCGATACCACCCTCGCAACTCAGCGTATGAGTAGCACAGTGATCTGTGTGGCAAAGTGAGGAGCTGATGGTAGGTGTGGCGCTCCAGCTCAGATGCTAAAATAATCTCCTTGGTATAGCGCTAGTGAAAGGGGATAGACTCCCTTGCTGTCTGGCTGATGCCGACATTAGGCCACCCCGACGACTTTACTTATTTACCCACCTTGTTGGCTACAGGTATGATGTGCTGTGCACAAGTTCACAAGTATTGGGCACTCAGTGAGGATCGAACTCACGATTCCATTGTAACCCGTGATGCTTAAGGATGAAATCATGGTGGCTCAGCAGTCCATGACATTCAACACTCCAAAGCGGCTATTATAGATAGACAATGTTGTCAAATTTGGATCGACCATTTCAGATGATGAAGAAAATTACAAAAAAAAAAAAAAAAAAAAAAGATGATAGCTGGATCTGCGAGACTAGGCTTGCTATACATTACACCAAGTGGGATACCTGGCATTTCTTTTTTTTTTTTTTTTTTTTTTTGTAATCTTCTTGCATTCTTCTGAAACATGTCATCCAAATTTGACACATTGGTCTATCTATAAATAGCGCTTTGGAGTGTTGAATTGTTCAGGACTGCGAGCCACCATGGATTTCTATCCTTAAGCATCACGGGGTTACAATTGGAATCGTGAGTTCGATCCTCACTGAGTGCCCAATACTTGTGAACTTGTGCACCATCATCCTGTAGCCACAAGTGTGGGTAAAAAGTAAGTCGTCGGGGTGGCTAACTGTTCGCATCAGGCCAGACAGGCAAGGAGTCTATCCCCCTTTTCACTAGCGCATACCAAGGAGATTATTTTTGCATCTTTGAGCTGTGAGCGCACCCTACATCAGCTCCTCCTTTGCCAGCACAGATCACTGTGCATCATACGTGAGTTGCGAGGTTTGGGTATCGCTAGGGAACTTGTGATTCCTAAGCCGATATGCTCTACGGACTTGCAAAATGCGTACTTATTATTGTGTATCTAGCAGCTAGTCTTGTATCCATTACTACTAAATAGTGAGTTCATCCTCATTGGGTACCCTAACTTGTGTCTTTGTGTCCATCCTTACCTGTAGTTGAATGTGTTGGGTCACATTTTTTACGGTTTTAAACATCAACGCTGCTCCAAAATGGATTAGACTCACCTTATTCGATTTTTAGAATCGTTACCCATTAGAGTAAAAAGGTCCTTCTTCAAATATGACGATTTCATGTCTTTGTCATACAGCTGGAGGTGCAATAGATACAGCAACACCAACGCGCCATGGTTATAACACAGGAAATACGTATCGTTTATATTTAGAGTATATTACATTAGGATATTAACACCCACAGGCAGTACTCTTATCTTTCTTACGCTTAATGTCAATGAGTTCCTTTACACATTTATATATACTAGAAAATATATGCACCCTCCGGGTGCAGCATTAATGTCATAAAATAATTATATTAAATTAAAGTCTCAGAAACTAAATAGAATGCAGATAAAATGATTTGAAACAGAAGGGGTATAATCGAAAATTATAACGCTGTATCTTCCTCTTCCATCACCCCGCCTTTCCTTGCCAAACTTTTCCAATTTAACTATTTAGTTAAATTAGTAATGAATAAAATTACAGTTATTTCTTTTCTTAATTGATTTCTTTTAAGATTTATCTTCGAGATTTTCGCTCATATTCATTAAGATAAATATAATCATTAGAAATCAATAATACCAATCACATATTTATTAAAATCAAATTTTAAATATCAATGCAAATTAGCCTTCCCGTTCACACTGTAAACCGCTATTTGTTGTACATATAAATACAATTGCATGTTATTAGTACATAGATATGGCAGCAGTTATTAATAATGAAAAACAATTTATTAATTATTGAGCTTACATAAAAGATTCATGGAGAATGTGATGTATAATAACTAAATGGATAGTGATTGAGTAGTGATATAGTTTCGGTTAAAGACAAAAAACACATAATCCATTTATAATAAGATATATATATAAAAGTAAGTCAACGAGGCGGCCTAAATCGGTATCAGCCAGTCAGCGAGGAGTCTATCCCCTTTTCAATAGCGCGCTAGACCAGGAGATTGTTTTAGCATCTGAGGTGGAGCGCCCATACCCATCGGCTCCTTACTTTACCGCACATATCCTGTGCTACTCATACGCTGAGTTGGCGGGACCGGTATCGAACTAGGAACCTTGTTGTTTCTAGCCGAACGCTCTACCGACTGAGCTAACCCGGCCCCTTATATATACATAAAATTAAATTGAAAAATTTACAGGATTTAACATCAGAAAATTTGAAAAGACATACGTCTTTTAACATATGAAATTGATTAAATATCCCAATTAAGAACAAATTTTCAAAGGATTAAAGGGAGATAACTTTTATGAGCATTTTTTTATAAAATGCAGGAATTAAAAAATTCAAAAGTATAATCGAAAACATAAAGTGCATCCACAATAAACATAACAACGAAATGTCTTAAATAAACACCAGAAGATTTAGTAACCTGACGATGGTAAAATAACCTGAACCTGGGTAGTTGCTTATGAAAACATTTATATTTAAAAAATTCAAAATATATTATATATATATATATTATATATATATATATATATATTATATATTCTTGGGAAAAAACAAATATCCAAATCATAACGGTCTATCTTAACTTCTCAGCGTCCAAATTTTTTTTTTTTTAAATTCGATTTTCGAATATTTCCAAAAATCTGTTGGTTTTCCAACGAAATTTTTTCATTCAAAAAAATGTTTCACTCTGATGAAGGTCGATTCTTCCTTGTGTGCGAAATATTTTCACCAATAAACTGACCGAAACACGTGTAAGTGATATCGATTAATGTGATATCGATAAATTCATTTTATCCATTTACATTTTTTCTTCACTCATTTTCCTCATATTTCATTATATCTTATTCATACTGTCGGATTAATTTCCATTTTATTTTCACATACATATATATATATATATATAATTCTGTGTCTGTTACCGAAACTTCGTCACTGCTTAGGTCCCAATACCAATATTTTAATTAGTTTATCAATGAGTATTTAATTTATAGTCAAAATCATTAACACATAGAATAAATTTTATTTATAAACGATGTCTCTATGAAAATCTGAATCAGATTTACCTCAAAACAGCCCAGGTCATTATGGTACGAAAGTTCATGTGATGGTGGGTGCAAAAATGCATTGATCGGGTCAGCATTGCCCCTCAAGGTGGCGCCTCGGGCACTGGGCAATAAACCTATCCCTGTCCCTTTAAATCAAAGAGGCAGGTGTTACCTGGTAGAATGACCCTGGAGATCACGCCGTTAATTAGCACTAATAGTCCGGACCCGAAAGCTGGGTTATTAGTGCGTTTAAAATCCGACAGTGTGTCTCATATATCACTAGGAAATAAAGGTTTTCATAATATATGATTTAGTTAATTTGCATACTGGTTTTAACAAAACCGAGTTTAATAAATAATTACTTATAGTGTTATTGATCTCTAATATTATTGTTTTATTCTCCAACGTATTAATGTTATGCCTGACTTTATATAGAAATCAATTAAAATATAATTAAAATAAGTGTAATCTTTTTAATTTCGTTAATCAATATATTTAATTATATTAAAAATTAAATACTTACGCCCTAGAGGGCACATATTCTTGCTAATATATATATATATATATATATAGATAGATAGATAGATAGATAGATAGATAGATAATTGAATTAAATTACCATGAAGAGTGAAAACTCTACACCTGAGCCACCAGCCCAAGCCACAAACGGAGAATGCCAAATCATCTAGTCAATGGTAGATGATTTGGCATTCTCTGTTTGTGGCTTGGGCTGGTGGCCCAGGTGTAGAGTTTCCACTTTTGACACTGTAGTCGGAGGTTCGGTCTCTAGTGGTAGAGATCGTGGTATGCACTGCTGATGTGGCCTAATGAGGTCGAAACAGCTGTCCAGTGCTTCGGATGTCACACGCGGTGATTGCCGATTTGTTTGGTCATGTTAATTTAATTCAATTATTAATGTAATTCCTCCATTTACAAAATCATATATATATATATATATATATATATATATATATATTAATAATTAATAATAATTATAAGTATATTATATATATATATATATATATATATATTGGTGGGATAAGTAATTAAATTTGATAGTATGTAGAAAATAGAAAAACACGAAATATTCGAAAAAGATGAATTCATTCTTGATGGTGAAGTCGACGTTATAACGTTTCAGTTATCAACAAACCTTCATCAGGACTTGAAGTGGAAGAGGTGTGTGTGGTCATCCACCTCAAGCCTTGATAAATGTTTGTAAAAACTGAAACGTTATAACATTGACTTGGGAAAGCATGAACCCATCTTGATAAATGTTTGTTAAAACTGAAACGTTTAACATTGACTTGGGAAAGGCATGAACCCATCTTGATAAATGTTTGTTAAAAACTGAAACGTTATACATTGACTTGGAAAGGCATGAACCCATCTTGATAATGTTTGTTAAAAACTGAAACGTTATAACTTGACTTGGGAAAGGCATGACATCTTGAAATGTTTGTTGTTAAAAACTGAACGTATATAACATTGACTTGGAAAGGATGAACCCATCTTGATAAATGTTGTTAAACTGAAACGTTATACATTGACTTGAGAAAGGCATGAACCCATCTTGATAAATTTTGTTTAAAACTGAAACGTTATAACATTGACTTGGGAAAGCATGAACATCTTTGATGTTGAAAAACTGAAAACGTTATACATGACTTGGAAGGCATGAACCCATCTTATAAATGTTTGTTAAAAACTGAAACGTTATAACATTGACTTGGGAAAGGCATGAACCCATCTTGATAAATGTTTGTTAAAAACTGAAACGTTATAACATTGACTTGAGAAAGGCATGAACCCATCTTGATAAATGTTTGTTAAAAACTGAAACGTTATAACATTGACTTGGGAAAGGCATGAACCCATCTTGATGTTTGTTAAAAACTGAAACGTTATAACATTGACTTGGGAAAGGCAATGAACCCATCTTGATAAATGTTTGTTAAAAACTGAAACGTTATAACATTGACTTGGAAAGGCATGAACCCATCTTGATGTTTGTTAAAAACTGAAACGTTATAAACATTGACTTGAGAAAGGCATGAACCATTTGATAAATGTTTGTTAAAACTGAAACTTGATTGGAAAGGCATGAACCATTTGATAAATGTTTGTAAAAACTGAACTTAACATTGACTTGAGAAAGCAGAACCCATCTGATAAATGTTTGTTAAAAACTGAAACGTTATAACATTACTTGGGAAAGGAACCCATCTTGATGATTGTTAAACTGTTGAGAAAAACCCATCTGATATTTGTTTAAAAACTGACGTTATAAACATTGACTTGAGAAAGGCATGAAACCTTCGTTCTCCCCCAAAGTTCAGGTCGACTGGGTTCTTTAGGTAATGGTTAGCAAGCTAGTCTCATACATCCATTACAACAGCCCTAATACTCTTGGGAAAAGTATGAATCCATTTGTTTTCCTCCCAGCTAGGGTAGTAGTCTGGGTTCTTGGTAAGGCAACCAGTCTAAGAGAACTATAATCTGCTTAAACATTGTCCTTGTTTGGTTTGGTTTGTTTTGTTTTACGGCATATCAACCTCAGTGGGTCATTTAATGCCGATAAAGTTTTGAAATAAATCAATTTTTAATGGATAATATAATTTTTTTTTATAAATACATTTTTTCTATTTAACCCAATAGATGGGACCCTAACAGGTACTACCACTCCGGCTCAGAGTGGACCGGGAGCAATGGTGATGAAGGGGTGCTCCACATTCCCAAACCTCCAAAACTGGAACCTCCATCAGATAGAGTTTAACGTCATTCCAGGACATTGTAGACCCGCAGCCACCGCTTCTAGCACCCATATGATAAAAAGGGTTGGGGCTTGCCATAAGGGCAATAGGGTTGGGAAAATCATATAGGTGCTAGGGCTTGACGTGACCAGCTGATTGATCGGAGGGGCCTCTCGACCGCCCGTCTAGCCAAGATAGGGCCAAAGTGGAGTATAGCAATTCATGAACTGCTCATCCACCTGGGCTCTATCCTTAAGCATCACGGGTCGCCACCCATGGCCAACAGGTGGCCCCATTGGGGGAGTCGGTGCATTCTAACGCCCCAGCCGACAGGGCTGACATTGTCCTTATGTTACATCCTGCCTGTAAATACATGCATTTTTTACACCCTCTCTGTTGGTTGGTTGGTTGGTAGTTTAGTAGGTTTTTGTTGTATTTTCTGGATATAAGGTGTGTCTTAGATGCCTACTCTTATTTATAGACTCGGCAATAATCATGTGACCAACCTATTGGCCAGTCACTGGCAGTACTATGCTGCTGATATTATTATTTATACTGGCTGTTCTGATCTTAGCCAGTCATAACTACTTGAATCTTCGTGGACGACAGAACATAGGATTATATCACTGGACCTTTGATACTACGTAGGATTCCAAAACTTAGGACTTATTCACTTACCAAAGGATTCCATAGTTCAGGACTTACTTACTTTAAGTCCTTTTCAACTGGCCAAGGATGGCGGTCAGAAACTTAACAGTTTTTACGGCATGTCAACCCTTGTTGGGTTATTTTATGCCAAAGATGTTTTGTTTTGTTCATTCTTGGTGGTTATTAAAATTATCTTTTTAAAACTCAATTTTTTTCTATTTAACCCATAGATGGAACACTAACAGGTACTACCACTCCAGGTCAGAGTGGACCTGGGAGTAATGGTGATGAAGGGGTACTCCACACTTCCCAGAACTTCATTAGATGCAGTATCTTCTCTGTTCTCCTCCCAGTTGTGGTAATAGTCTGAGTTCTTTGACCTTAAGACACCCTATCTAAGAGAAGGAAAACTCTTAATTCAAAACAACTAAAATCTGCTTAAAAATTGATATTGTGTCACATCCTGCGTATAGATACATGCATTTATTTTTATATCCTTTCCGTTCTCCTCCCAGCTGGGGTAGTAGTCTGTTCTTTGACCTTGTTAAGGCAACCAGTGAAGAAAAAAGAAAGAGAAGAAAAGAAAGAAGAGAAGAAGAAGAAGAAGAAGAAGAAGAAGAGGCAACCAGTGAAGAAGAGAAGAATAAATAGAGAAAAAGAAGAAGAAGAAGAAGAAAGAAGATAAATAGTGAAAAAGAAGAAGGAAGAAGAAATAAATAGGAAAAAGAAGAAGGAAGAAGAAATAAATAGTGAAAAGAAGAAAGAAAGAGAAATAAATAGAGAAAAAGAAGAAGAAGAAAGAAGAAATAAGTAGAAGAAAAGAAGAAGAAAGAAGAAATAAATAGAGAAAAGAAGAAGAAGAAAGAAGAAATAAATAGAGAAAAGAAGAAGAAAGAAAGAAAAATAAATAGAAGAAAAGAAGAGAAGAAGAAGAAGAGAATAAATAGAAGAGAAAAGAAGAAGGAAGAAATAAATAGAGAAAAAGAAGAAGAAGAAGAAGAAGAAGAAATAAATAGAGAAAAAGAAGGAAGAAGAAGAAGAATAAATAGAGAAAAGAAGAAGAAGAAGAAGAAGAAGAGAAGAAGAAGAAAAATCTGAATTCAAATCAATGATAAGTAAAGTTGGTGGTGTGGCCTAACCCAGACAGTGAGGAAATCTATCCCATTTTCGCTAATGCTAGACTAGGGAGATAATTTTTGTCAAGGTGGATTGCCACACTTACCATCAGCTCCTCACTTTACCGCACAGGTCAGATTTCCTAATCAGTGCTACTCATCTGTTAAGATGGCAGGGTCTGGTAGCAAAACCGGAACCTTGTGATTCCTAGGCAGGTGCTCTACCAACTGAGCTAAACTGACCCATAAATCAACTATGAAAAAAAAAGTAATTTGTCAGGGTGGCCTAAAGTCAGTATCAGCTAATCAGCGAGGAAGTCTATCCCCTTTTCACTAGCACTAGACCAAGGAAATTGTTTTGGCGTCTGAGGTGGAGCACCATACCTCCAATCAGCTCCTAACTTTACCGCACAGATCCCTGTGCTATTCACACATTGTGTTAATGAGGACCAGTATCGAACCAGGAACCTTGCAATTCCTAGGCAAGTGCTCTACTAAGCTAAAACATCCCTGCTTAAAAATTGACCTTGTGTCACATCCTGCCCGTAAATACATGCAATTGGTCTTTATATTATATCCTTCCTGGTAAAACATATCAGCCAGACAGTGAGGGAGTCTATCCCCTTTTCACTCGCACTAGACCAAGAAGATTGAGTTGGCATCTGTGGTGGAGCGCCACACCTACCATCAGCTCCTCACTTTACCGCACATATCCCTGTGCTATTCATACGCTGAGTTGATGAGGGCTTATATAGAACCAGGAACCTTGCAATTCCTTGTCAAGTGCTCTACCAGCTGAACTAAGTAAGTAAAGTCGTCGGGGCAGCCTAATGTCAGTATCTGCCTGACAGCCAGGGAGTCTATCCCCTTTTCACTAGCACTAGACCAAGGAGATTATTTTTAGCGTCTGAGGTGGAGCGCCACACCTACCATCAGCTCCTCACTTTACCGCACAGATCCTTGTGTTACCCATATGCAGAGTTGGCGAGGGCCGGTATTGAACCCGGAACCTATCCCCTTTTCACTAGCACTAGACCAAGGAGATTGTTTTGACTTTTTGGAGGGCATCTGAGGCGGCGCGCTACACCTACCATCAGTTCCTCAATTTACCGCGCAGATCCATGTGCTAATTATACATATAGTTGATGAGGTCCAGTATCGAACCCAGAATCTTGTGGTTTCTAGTCCAACACTCTACCGACTGAGCTAAACCAACTGCTTAAAAATTGACCTTGTGTCACATCCTGCCCGTATATACATGCAATATTTTTTTTATATCATCTGTGATAAAACGTAATTACTTACAAAACAACGTATTATATAAAAAGTAAAGATGCAACACATTTTTTTTTGGGGGGGTAGGCTCGTCATGTTTATGGATCAAAAAATAATATTGACAATAAATTTTAAATCTATAATACAACAAAATTCCATCAGCCATTTTGGCAATCGTCTTTGAAAATTTCCTCAAACGGTAAATGAAGTCCCAGGTTCTTGAGCGTCGTGGCAAAGTAATTTGGAAACGGCGCCAAAATGGACAGTGTGGATTTCTTCTGGAAATTTCTCAGATCGACTTTGGCACGGTGAAGATGAAGTGGCATTTGTTTGCCACTTTTCAAGCCAAGAGCCTTCTTCAGGAAAGGTGGCAGTTTCTGGAAAACGAAGCAAACACAGAAGCGTTGAATTTTTTTTTTTTTTTTTTTTTGAAGACATGCATCTTGAAAAATAATTTACTTAATGACAATTCAATTTTAGAAAATAAACTAAAAAAAAAAAAAAAGCAAAAAGAAAAAAAAAGTGTTGTGCCTTTGAGTACTTCTTTCTTTCTTTGTTGGATTTTATGGCATGTCAACCCTTGTTGGGTTATTTTAAGCTGAAGGTTTTGATTATTCATTCTTGATGGGTTTTTTTTTTTTCAAACTCAATTTCTTTAAAACTTAATCTTTTTTTTAAACTCATTTTTTAAACTCACTTTGTTCTATTTAAAAAAAAAAGGGTTTAGCCTTTGAGTACTTCTTTCTTTCTGTGTTGGATTTTATGGCATGTCAACCCTTATTGGATTATTTTAAGGTGAAGATGTTTTGTTTTATTCATTCTGGATGGGCATTTAAACATTTTTTTCAAACTCAATTTCTTTAAAACTTAATCTTTTTTTTTAAACATATTTTTTAACTCACTTTGTTCTATTTTTTAAAAAAGGGGGGGGGTAGCTTTTGAGTACTTCTTTCTTTCTTTGTTGGATTTTATGGCATGTCAACCCTTGTTGGGTTATTTTATGTCTAAGATGTGAAGCATTGATTTTTTTTTTAAGATATGCACCTTGAAAAATAATCTGTTTAATGACAATTCAATTTTATAAAATAAAATAAACTTTTAAAATAAAAGGGTTGAGCCTTTCTTTGTTGGATTTTACGGCATGTCAACCGTTTTTGGGTTATTTTATCCCGAAAACATTTTGCTTTATTCATTCTCATTGGGTATTCAATTATTTTTTTTTTCAAAATCAATTTATTTTTCATTTTTTATTTTTTGTAAACTCATTTTTTAACCCATAAATGGTTAGGTGAAACATATCAATTTCTTTGTTTGTTGGATTCTATGGCATGTCAACCCTTGTTGGGTTATTTTAACCTGAAGATGTTTTGTTTTATTCATTCTGGATTGGTATTCAAAATTTTTTTGTAAAAGTAACCTTTTCAACAAGATCTAACCAAACTGATTCTTTCACTAATAATACTGACCAAACAACCAAATCCGACCATAAAACCCCTACTCTAAAAACTGAAACCCATATGAAAAATAAATTATACATACCGATTAGAGGTTGATATGCCATTAAACAAAACTGAAACTCAAAATTTTTTTCAGAGAAACATTGATCTTTTTTTTTTAAAGATATGCACTTTGAAAAATAATCTGCTTAATGACAATTCAATTTTATAAAATAAAATAAACTTTTAAAATAAAAGGGTTGAGCCTTTCTTTGTTGGATTTTACGGCATGACAACCGTTATTGGGTTATTTTATCCCGAAAACATTTTGCTTTATTCATTCTCATTGGGTATTCAATATTTTTTTTTTCAAAGTCAATTTATTTTTTTAAAAAACATTTTTGTTAACTCATTTTTTAACCCATAAATGGTCACGTGTAATTTATTCATTCTTGATGGGTATTTTTTTTTTAATTTCAAACTCCATTTTTTAAACTCAATCTTTTTTTTTTTTTAACTCACTTTGTTCTATTTTTTAAAAAAAAGGGTTTAGCCTTTGAGTACTTCTTTCTTTCTTTGTTAGACTTTATGGCATGTCAACCCTTGTTGGGTTATTTTATGCCTAAGATGTTTTCTTTTATTTATTCTGGATGGGTATTCAAAATCTTTTTGTGAAAAAAACCTTTTCAACAAGATCTAACCAAACCGAATCTTTCACTAATACTGACCAAACATAACCAAATACTACCATAAAACCCCTACTCTAAAGACTGAAACCCATATGAAAACTAATTATACATAGCCCTTTCTGACATTAAATGACCCATAGAGGTTGATATGCCATTAAACAAAACTCAAACTAAATTTTTTTTAAACACACTTTTTAATAAATTTATTCTGTAGGGAAACATGTCAATCTTATCTTTACACCAGGTTTTCTTTTTCTTGATGATTTTAAATATAGGTCTAGTTTTTCTCTGAATTTTTGAGATGAGGCTTGATAATTTGTATTATTCAGATTATTCAGACTATTGTCCTCATCTTTATTGTCATCTGTACAATACTTTGGCTGATGTGACCTCCAGCTTTCTTCAAGTATTTCTCGAGAACCTTCTCGAACTTAGGAATCTTCTTGATATAATTAGGAGATTTCAGGGAACTCTGAACCCAACCCCCGTGGATTGAATAAAGGGTTGGGTTTAGAGTTCCGTGAAGGCTCCTGATTATGACGAGAAGGTTCCCAAGTCCAAGAAGGTTCCCAAGTTCGAGAAGGTTCCCAAGTCCGAGAAGGTTCCCAAGTCTGATAAGAAATACCTGAAGAAGGCCGGAGAGCACATCAACTGAAACATTGTACAGATAACAATAAAGATAGATTTGGTTTGTTTCAGTTTCTTTGTTTAATGGCATATCAACCTTTGTGGGTAATTTAATGCCAAAGCCATTCTTGTAGAAGAACAGTAGAGTTACTATTTAAACCATATCTGGAGTTGATACCTTTCCCAAGGGTATTGGTGAACGAAAGTGAACATAATAGCATGACTGGTTTGGTCTCTTTGTATAATGGCATATCAACCTTTGTGGGTAATTTAATGCCAAAGCCATTCTTGTAGAAGAACAGCACTGGTACTATTTAACCCATAGCTGGGGGATGCAACAGCATGACTAGAGTTTGAACTTACATATTACCATTTTGCAGCCCAGCTCATTAGTTACTATG
>JALAJA010000189.1:0-55000 GCA_023376005.1 Doryteuthis pealeii | reverse complement strand
AATATATAGATATACAAATATACATACATACGATATATATACATAATAAATATATAGATATAATATACATACATACGATATATACATACATAAATATAAGATATACAAAATATAATACATACATATATACATACATAAATATATAGATATACAAAATATACATACGATATATACGATATACAATATACATACATACATATATAATATAATATATACATACATACGATATATATATACATACATATATAAATTATATATACATAATTTATATAAGATATATATAAATGTATATATACACATACATATATTATATATATAATAAATTTATATAGATATATATATATATAATACATATATTACATATGATATATATACATAATATATAATATATATATATATATATATACATATATACATAAGATATATATACATTATTATATACTACATATATACATAAGTATATATTACATATGATATATATACATACATATAATATATATAAGATATATATACATATGATATATATACATACATATAATATATATATGATATAATATACATAATTTATATACATATGATATATATACATATATATATATAGATATATATACATACATATGATATATATACATAATATAATACATATACATAATATTACATACATTGATTATAATAATATACATACATATACATAAATATAATACATATGATATATACATAAATATACATAAATATATATACATATTACATAAATAAAATTATATCATATAATGTATATAAATATATAACATACATATAAATATATATACATACATATATATATATAAAGTATATATAGCAATAGCATAATATTTACAGATCACTGCCATCCCTCACAATCCTATGACTCCACCACCAGAACCTTTGTCTCATGAGCCCTCAAATGACTCATCAACCCACTGCAGATCTACAAATATATTATATATATATATATATATATATATATATTATAATACTGGTGTTCCTAAATCTTCCTGCAAAACCTCTGCTTAAAATGAAACCATCCAACTCATCCAAGATGCAAACCCCAAAAATGTAAATCCAGATTATCTGATATTATTATACTAGCAAAATAAAAAAAACGCCCTCCGGTCGATGTAAAATAAATATTGCCTGAGGGATGGAGTTGAAAATTTATATAGAGAGAGTTTGTATCATAAGTAAACTAAAATCCTCAAATTATTAAAGGAGTAAAAAATAAAATAAATTTATTAAACGAGTAAGAATAAAAATAAATTTATTAAAGGAGTAAAAAAATTTTAAAAATTGCCATTTCTACAAGTAGTTCAGTTGTGAGCAGTTGTGAGCATGCAGATGGCCCACGGATCCAGCTTTGTTTTTATGTACCCTGTCACACATATGAAACACTCGACATACAGGCCTTGCCACACAGGTCAGACTTAAATGTAGAAATGTTTCCATGGCGTCCGTCATGTGTCGCTTCAGGATGGAGGGCTCAAGTCACCTTACCTCAAACTTCTTACAGCTACCATCGGCCTGTCTTTCCAGGTGGATGTGTATCCAGCCCACCCCCTTCTGGTCAATTGGTCCTTATCACTGAAACTGACTTCCACAAGGGCATCGATGTCAGCCCCATATCGAGATGCTCCCTGTCACAATACCAGTACATAGTTTGGGGTTCCCAATCTCTCAAGATCGGGAAGTGTCCAGACATTCCAGGTGGCTATTCTTGGCCTGTTTTTGTGTTGTAGTGTTTTCAGCTAATGTGGACATCCATCGAAACACTGGTTCTGGCCAGTTTGATAGGTGAACCGGCATTGGTTTAGTCACCTTTTCTAGACACTTCCCAAATGGCTGGGTGAACAATGTTAACCAAGCGGCTGCTCATTCACCACAACCTTGCCGAGGCATGTTGCTGTTCAATCAGTAAGGCAGTGACGCTCATCTGATGATTGGATTACCATGAAACTTCAAGTTATGAGTGTAAAACCATAATATTACCATTGTATATATATTATATATATACAAATATAAATATATATTGAGAACTAGACTCACCAGATACACCAACAAAGAGAGCATACATGGACTCCAAACATATATATATATATATTATATATATATTATATACTTTGGTGTGGTACCAAGTTTGGGTACTAGGTGATTCTAGGCTGGTCCTATTCTCTACCAGTAATTTGTTGTAGAGTTCAGTTCGTGTGTGAGAAGCTCAATATTTAATTATTGTAAACAAGGCAAAGTTATTTGTGATAAAAAGGCCTTAATACCATGGGTATCGTGGTTATGGACCATTTCCACTCGTGGTATCTAAGCCACAAGCTTCTTAAGACCATGTATATCTTTCATATAGATAAAAGATATACGTGGTCTGAAGAAGCCCGTGGCCCTAAATACCCATGAGTGGAAATGCGTCATAACCACGTTACCCATGGTATTTAAGGCCTTTTTATTCACAAATATATATATATACATAAATATATACAAATTTACCAACCCCTCCACATCAGCATGATGTGACACAAGGTCAATTTTTAGGCGGAGTTTATCAGCTTTGAATTCAGAGTTTAACTTTCTCCTAGACTGGTTTGCATAACCAGGTTAAAGAGCCCAGTCTGCTCTGCTATTTACCCACAGCTGGAGAGAGAGCAGGTGGATGCATACCTTTCCCAAGGGTATTAGCACTATATGATATAAAGACAGCCTCATCTAGGATTGAAGTCGGGTCGACGAGTCATCTCCTACAACTTAGCCATTCCACTAAATGCATCCATTTATTATATATATATATATATATATATAAGTGCTTAATTGGAGTCGTACCTAATTTGAAAATTAATTAATTAATAATTGAATTAGGCGGGAATACCTATTAAAATGTATGGCTAAACAAATCGAGAAAAATCAATCTCTGTATGTACATTTCGGCTATTAGACCTCATCAGCAGAGCTATAGATCGAAGACCGCCCTGTGCGTGATTTGAAACCGGACTGCCAGCTGACAGGCCGCCATAACCCCTACACTAAACGGACTTCTTAGATTTTATGATTTGTTTAGAGTAGGTTAATATTCCTCTTCTAGTGACTTTTATTACACGACGATATGATAAGTTGTAAACACGGTTTGTTTTGGAATGGCTTTTTTGCCGATAATTTTTGGGGGAATAAGTGCTTAATTGGAGTACCTAATTTTGAATTAATTAATTAATAATGAATTAGGCGGGAATACCATTAAATGTATGGCTAAACCAATCGAGAAAAATCAATCTCTGTATGTACATTTCGTCTATTAGGCCTCATCAGCAGAGCTATAGATCGGAAGACCGCCCTGTGCGTGATTTGAAACGATCTATAGCTCTGCTGATGAGGCCTAATAGGCCGAAATGTACATACAGAGATTGATTTCTCGATTTGTTTAGCCATACATTTAATAGGTATTCCCGCCTAATTCATTATTAATTAATTTAATTTTCAAAATTAGGTACGCTCAATTAAGCACTTATTCCCCCAAAAATTATCGGCCAAAAAGCATTCCAAAACAACCGTGTTTTACAACTTATCATATCGTCGTGTAATAAAAGTCACTAGAAGAGGAATATTAACCTACTCTAAATAAATCATAAAATTAAGAAGTCCGTTTAGTGTAGGGGTTATGGGATCGGCCTGTCAGCTTGGCAGTCCGGTTTCAAATCACGCACAGGGCGGTCTTCTGATCTATAGCTCTGCTGATGAGGTCTAATAGGCTGAAATGACATACAGAGATTGATTTTTTCTCGATTTGTTTAGCATGTCTACCATGGTTTCATTCTATTTGATCTTTTCAGGACTCTACCTTATTTTTCATAAAGTTGAAGTAATTACTGTATTTGATGGAATAGGATGCACTTTTTTTCCTAAATTTTTTGCTAAAAAAATTGCCCTGCGTCTTGTACATCATAGGTGAAGTTTGACCTCCTGTAGCCTAGGCTAATCTTCTTTAATGATGCTTAACGATATTGAAGTTTCCGAAAGTGGGTAGTAGTAATTAGTAGTAATTTGGTTTGTTTTGTTTTACGGCATATCAATTGTAAACACGTTTTGTTTCTGGAATGGCTTTTAGCCGATAATTTTTCGGGGGAATAGTGCTTAATTGGAGTCGTACCTAATTTGAAATTAATTAATTAATAAGAATTAGGCGGAATACCTAGTTACAATGTATGGCTAACAAATCGAGAAAATCAAACTCTGTATGTTACATTCGGCCTTATTAGCCTCATCAGGCAGAGCTATATATCGTTTCAAATCACGCCACAGGGCGGTCTCCGATCTAATAAGCTTGCTGATTGAGGCCTAATAGACCGAAATGTTACATACAGAGATTGACTTTTTCTCGATTGTT
Source organism: Doryteuthis pealeii (assembly GCA_023376005.1). NCBI lineage: Eukaryota > Metazoa > Mollusca > Cephalopoda > Myopsida > Loliginidae > Doryteuthis > Doryteuthis pealeii. The sequence goes on along the minus strand of JALAJA010000189.1, from coordinate 50,607 downwards.
TAGCCATGACATTTAATAGGTATTCCCGCCTAATTCATATTAATTCAATAATTTTCAAAATTAGGTACTTCCAATAAGCACTTATTCCCCCAAAAAATTTATCGCAAAAAGCCTTCTCCAAACAAACCGATGTTTACAACTTCATCATATCGTCGGGTAATAAAAGTCACTAGAAGGAGGAATATCTAACCTACCTTAAACAAATCATAAAATCTAAGAAGTCCGTTAGTGTAGGGGTTATGGGATCGGCCGCAGCTTGGCAGTCCGGTTTCAAATCACGCACAGGGCGCGTCTTCCGATCTATAGCTCTTGCTGGATGAGGTCTAATAGGCCGAACATGTACATACCAGAATTGATTTTTCTCGATTGTTTTACCATACATTAATAGGTATCCCGCCTAATCATTATTAAAATTAATTAAATTTTCAAATTAGGTACGGACTCCAATTAAGCACTTATATATTATATGATATATATTATATATATTATGATGCATTTAGTGGAATGGCTAGAGTTGTAGGAGAGACTCTGTCGACCGACTTCAAAATCCTAGGATGAAAGCTGTCTTATATATCATATAGTAGCTAATACCTTGGGAAAGGTATTGCATCACCCTGCTCTCTCTCCAAGCTGTGGGTAAATAGCAGAGCAGACTGCGGCTCTTTAACCCTTGGTTATGCAACCATCTAGGAGAAAGTAAACTCTGAATTCAAACTTGATAAAACTCCGCTAAAAATGACTTGTGTCACATCAGCTGATGTGGAGGGGTTGGTAAATCTTGTATATATATATATGTATATAATATATTTGTGAATAAAAAGCCTTTAATACCAGGTTATCGTGGTACTTGGACCATTTCCAGCTCAGTGGGTATTTAGGCCCACGGGCTTTCTTCAGACCACGTATATCTTTATCTATATGAAGATATACAGCTTAAGGAAAGCTGTTTGGCCCTAGATACCCAGAGTGGAAATGGTCCATAACACGATACCCATCGGTATTTAAGGCCCTTTTTATCACAAATAACTGCCTTGTTTACAATATTAAATATTAGCTCTCACACGAACCTGAACTCTACAAACAAATTACTTGGTACAGAATAGGACAGGCCTAGATATCACCTAGTACCCAAAAACTTGGTACCCACCAAAGTATATATATATACTATTATATATATATATATATATTGTTGTGGAGGTCCATGTATGCTGTACTTTGGTGTTATCTGGTGAGTACTAGTTCTCAATATATATTTTATATTTGTAAAATTATATATATAATCAATGGTAATTAGGAATTTCACTCATAACTTGAAAGTTTCATGGTAATCCATCATCAGAATGAGCGTCACTGCCTTACTGATTGAACAGCAACATGCCTCGGGCAGGTTGTGGGTGAATGAGCAGCCGGCCTTGGTTAACAATTAGTTCACCAGCCATTTGGGAAGTGTCAGAAAAAGTGACCTAAACCAATGCCGGTTTCACCTATCAAACTGGCCAGAAACCAGTGTTTCGAGGGATGTCCCACATAGCTGAAACACTACACACAAACAAGGCCAAGAATAGCCACCTCGGAATGTCTGGACACTTCCCGCATTTGAGAGATTGTAAACCCCAAACTATGTACTGGTATTGTGACAGGGGAGCATCTCGAATGGGGCCTGACATCGATGCCCTGTGGAAGTGAGTTCAAGTGACTAAGGACCCAATTGACAGAAGGGGGGGGCTGGATTACACATCCACCTGAAAGACAGCGCCGATGGTAGCTTGTAAGAAGTTTGAGTTAACGGTGACTTGAGCCAACTCATCCCTGAGCGACACATGACGGACGCCATGGAAACACCCCCCTTCCTACAATTTAAGTCTGACCTGTGTGGCAAGGCCTTGTATGTCGAGTGTTTCATATGTGTGGGACAGCGGTACATAAAAACAAGCTGATCCGTGGGCCATCTGCAGGCCTCACAACTGCCACAACTGAAACTACTTGTAGAAATGCAATTTAAAATTTTTTATCCTTAATAAAATTTATTTTATCTTACCGTTTAAATTAAATTTATTATCTTTTTACTCCTTTAATAAATTTGAGGATTTAGGTTTACTTATGATACAAACTCTCTGATATTAAATTTTTCAACTCCCATCCCTCAGGCAATATTTCATTTACATCGACCGGAGGGCGATTTATTTATTTTGCTAGTTATATATAATATCCAGATAATCTGAATTTACATTTTTGGGGTTTTGGCATCTTGGATGAGATGGATGTTTCATTTTTTAAGCAGAGGTTTTGCAGGAAGATTTAGGAACACCCCGTATTTAATTAAATTATTATATATATAATATATATATTATAAATATATTTGTAGATCTGCCAGTGGGCTTTGATAGTCATTCTGAGGCTCATGCAGACGAAAGGCTTCTGGGTGGTTGGAGTCATAGGTGGAGGGATGCAGTGATCTGAAATATTATCATTGCTATATTACTTTATATAATATATATGTATGTATATATATTTATATTGTATGTATATATATTTTATATACCATGTATATGTATATATATTTTATGTATGTATATATGTATATATATTTTGTATATTAATGTATATATCTATGTATGTATATTATGTATATGTATGTATATTTATGTATATATATATGTATGTATATTTATGTTATGGATGTATATTTATGTATATATATCATATGTATTGTATATATCTTATATTATATTATATGTATGTATATATACTCATATGTATATATAATATTATATGTATGTATATATTATCATATATATATTATTATGTATGTAAATATATTTCATTATGGGATATATATCTTATGTATATATATTATATGTATTTATTATATCATATGTATATATATCTTATGTATATATATTATATGTAGCTATAATATCATATGTATATATTATCTTATGTAATTTATGTATATGTATGATATATATCTTATATAATTATATGTAGTATATATATCATATGTTATAATATCATCTATGTATATTTATTGATTATATTTATGTATATAATTATATATATGTATGTATATATATCATATGATATATATCTTATATAATTTATGTATTATATATTATATATATGGTATGTGATATATATATCATAATGTATATATATCTATATAAATTATGTATATATAAAAGTATGGTATATATATATACGTATGTATGTAATATTATTGTATAATATCATCGTATGTATGTATATTTTGTATATCTATTATATTTATGTATGTATATATATCGTAATGTATGTGAGTCACTCTATTGCTAAGTAGATCACTCCAAATAAAGTATTTAAAGCAAGCTAAATCCGCTGCTTAACATGTATCCTTGCAGAAAACCGGTTCTCCGGCGTTACTTGGCTGTAACCCACCAAAAAATTAGTGTAGTCCTGGATAGGTATCTACCCAAATCTTTCACCACGGTAGGATGTGACACGAGGTCACAAGCATTGGGGTGTCCAGTAAGACGAAATCGCTATTCCAGTAGTAATGGATTTGCAGATTTGATTAATAACCATTACTCCACAATTGTGACCCGAAAACGGATACGACACTAAATTCCTTAGTGTTCAATCTTCCAGACTTACATAATATAGAACATTCCATAAGGTATGAACGTACCTTGTAGTTAGAATTTAAATTAGGACCCATTACTTAAAATCATGGGTCTATGGAAAGTTACGGCAGTTGGCGGTTAATAATTTACCCCTTGAAGTGCCGCGCGATGGGTGCCATGAAAAATAAGTTTTTATTTAGCAGATTTCGATCCGGTTTTCAAGGAGCGCTAGAACGTGTTTTCAACTCCCATGGCGGTCTCCCCGCCCCCCCCCCCCCCCCCCCCCCCCCCACCCCCCCCCCCCCCCCAGCGGATCAAAATGGCATGGTGAAAAATAAAATCTTTATGAAAGAAACAAACAAGTCTTACTATTAATTGAATATGAAAACACAAGAATGACCAGCCCAGCCCTTTAGAAGAATAAACAAAGAAAACCAACCCCAGTACGAAAGCCCTGGACAGAGTCAGCCAGAGAGAGGCGGCCGAAGTTAGAAGCAGTTAGACGAAGAAGCTGTAAGGCAATGATTCAGTAACCCAGTAATCAAGATAAGAATATTACCTCTAATCAAAAAATCCTTTCTGTCTCTCTCTATTATATACCGCGAAAACTCTCCAGTTTATATACTCGATGTTGAACGAGTATATAACACAGATTTCGTAGTACGGCGAGCTTAAAGTGTCAATATCTCTTCATTACCCTTATTCCCTGGTCTGCTCTTACAGGAGTTCATAATAGTCTGTAGGTCAAATAGATATATTTTGAAATTGTTTTTATTTGATGGGAATACGGCTATCATAGTACCTGTTGCAAATTATCTAGACTAGGCAGGAGCCGTGAAATGTCCACCGAAAACGAAACAAAATCAATGAGAGCTATTTAAGCCAGAAAACGGATGACTTTCATTCCTTACATATAAGTCCTACTGTTGTCTTTGCAATAAATAATACAAAAATAAAAGTAGTAAAAAAAAGTGGCTGAAATTGCCTGACCGCTGGTTTCCCTAAACATAAACGGTAAATTAGGACCAAGGCTTGGACGACATAAATTAAAATCACCAAATATTCTCGTAATTCACCAATCTTAATATCTAGAAATTAAACCAAAATGTAACTCATTTTTAAATTCATTTTAATTTACCGTCATGCACCATACTCGTGACCTTGTGTACATCCTACCGAATGATATGGGTAGAGAAATGGCCTCCTGTGGTGGATTAATGGTTGCATACTTTTTAACCTTGTGCTTACTTGCATATACCCATTGCGAACGGAAAGGTTATAGAAGGGCGACCCATTGGATGTAAATATTCATAATCTAGTATCGACAGAACCATTACTAACTGTAAGTGATTTCGATCCTTAGCCTGTATGTTACCTAGTGTCACACCATACCCATGGCGATCGGGGTTGATTTATAGCAAGGGACGTCCCAGCATGTGTAATGGTTAGCAAGATAGTCACGCAGATCCATTCCTATTTGTATCGTGAGTTCGATCCTTCGCTAGATTCCTTTAACGTGTACCTCGTGTCACATCTACACCTACCGAACTGATTGGTTATAGAGAGTGTTTCATTGTCAGTATAACTGTTTAGCGAGCAACGTCCACTTAGATTCCATTACACCTGGATGAGCGAGTTCGATCCTAGCTGGTATTCCTCATACTTCTGACCTTGTAAACTTCATCTACACATGGACGGGATTGGCTATATAAGGGCTTTCACATCACCGTGAAATAGTTAGCAGTTAGTCTTCGCAGATCCATAATACTAATCCTAGCTGGATGCCTCAACATACTGACTTGTGAACAAATCGTAACCGTGGTGAATGGTGTGGTAATACCTAAAAAATAGTAAACGTGTTTTCTGTTTCCACATTTGCGGTACTGCTCACGAAAGGTAAGCCAGCAAAACACATGTACCACATTCAATTGGCACGATGTTTCGATAAAAAGCCCGGATATGGAAACTGTATACAAACGATCGACTAGTAACGTCACAACCCTGCATCATACTCAGGTCATTAGACCTTCAGGCACAGCACTTCTAGCACATATATGATAAAGGGATTAGGGTTTTGCCATAAGACCATAGGAGTTGGATCTATCAATCTTGGTGCTAGGGTGTGACGTACTAGTCGATCTGTTTGTATACAGTCTCATATCCGGGGCTTTTTATCGAAACCCGTGCCAATGGAATGTCGTACATGTGTTGCTGCTACCTTATCGGAGCAGTACGCAATGTAGGAAACAGCCAAACACGTTTATAATTTTTAGGTATTACACAACACATTCACCCACGCGTACGATTTGTCACAAGGTCAGTAGTATGAGGCAATCCAGCTAGGATTAAATATTATGGATCTTGCGAGACTAACTGCTAACTATTTCACGGTGATGTGAAACCCTTATATAGCCAATCCCGTCGCCATGTTGTAGATGAGTTACAAGGTCAGAAGTATGAGGAATCCAGCAGGATTCCGAACTCGCTATTCCAGTAGTAATGGATCTGAAGTGACTGCTCGCTAAACATTATACTACAAATGAAACACTCCCTCTATAACCAATCAGTTCGGTAGGTGTAAGATGGACACGAGGTCAACACGTATAAGGTGAATCTAGCGAGGATCGGAACTCACTATACCACGTTAGGATGGAATTTCGTGGACTATCTTGTGCTAACCATTACACCATGCTGGGACGTCTTGCTATAATCAAAACCGATCGCCATGGTATGGGTGACACTAGGAACATACAGCAAGGATCGAAAATCACTATACAGTAGTAATGGTTCGTGCGATACTAGATTATGAACTATTACATCACAATGGGTCGCCTTCTATTAACCTTTCCGTCGGCATGGGTATGATGTAACACAAGGTTAAAAGTATGCTTAACCATTACACCACCACAGGGACGGCCCATTCTCTACCCATATCATTCGGTTAGGGATGTGACACAAGTCACGAGTATGGTAGCATTACGGTTTTAAAATTTTAAACATGAGATTGAAAAAATGAAGTACATGTTTTGTTAATTTCTAATATTAATATGGTGAATTACTGAAATATCTTGGTGATTTTAATCTTATGTCGTCCAAGCCTCTGGTCCTAATTTACGTTATGTTTTAGGGAAAACCACGTCAGGCAAATCTCTCCAGCCCAACCTTTTTTTCCACTTTTATTTTGTATTATTTATTTGGCAAGGACAAAACAGTAGGACTTATATGGTAAGGAAATGAAAGTCATCGTTTCTGGCTTAACATAGCTCCTCTTGATTGTTCGTTTCGTGGAAATTTCCACGGCTCCTGCTAGATCAGATAATTTGCACACAGTTTATATTGATAGCCGTATCCCCATTCAAATATAAAAACAATTTTCAAAATATAATCTAGTTGACCACAGACATATATGACTCCTCAAGAGCAGACCAGGGAAAAGGGTAATGAAGAGATATTGACAACTTTAAGCTCGAGTACTACGAAACTGCTGTTATATTACTCGCTTTCAACATCGAGTTATATAAACTGGGAGAGTTTTGCGCGTATATAATAGAGAGAGACCAAAAGATTTTTGATTAGAGGTAATAGTTCTTACTTGAAATTACTGGTTACTGAATCATGCTTAAGCTTCTTCGTCTAAACTGCTTCTTAACATTCGGCCGCCATCTTCTCTGGGCTACTTCTTGTCCAGGGCTGTCTACTGGGGGTATGGTTTTCTTTGTTTATCTTCTTAAAGGGCTGGGCTGGTCATTCTTTGTTTTCTATTCAATTAAATAGAATAAGACTTGGTTGTTTCTTATCATAAAGATTTATTTCAACCATGCCCATTTTGATTCCGCTGCGGGGAGACCGACCATGGGAGTTTGAAAAACACGTCTACGTCCTTGAAAACCGGATCGAATCGCTAATAAAAAACTTATTTCATGGCACCCAATCGCGCGCCTTCAAAGGGTCAAAATTATTAACCGCCGAACTGCCCGTAACTTTCCATAGACCCATGATTTTTAAGTTCAATGGGTTCCTAATTTTAAATTCTAACTTACAGGTACGTTTCATAACCTTGATTGATTTCTCATAAATTAATGTAAGATCTGGAGATTTGAACACTAGAGGTAATTTAGTGCGTATCCTCGGTTTTTCGGGGTCAAACATTGTGGAGTAATGGTTATTAATCAAAGGTCTCGCAAATCATTACTACTGAAGTAGCGATTTCGATCTTTACTGGACACCCCATGCTTGTGACCTCTGTCACATTCCTACCCGTGGTGAAAGATTTGGGTAGATACCTATCCAGATTACACATTTTTGGTGGGTTACAGCCAAGTAACGCCGGGAAGAACCGGTTTCTGCAAGGATTAACAATGTTAGCAAGCGATAGCTTGTTTATACTTTATTGGTGATTACTTAGGCAATAGCAGTGACTCCACCATACATACGATAATATACATACATAAATATATAGATAATACAAATTACATACAACGATATATATAATACATAATATACATACATACGATATATAAATACATATTATATATATATACTAAATTATATAAGATTTATATACATATGATAATAACATACATATATATATATATATACAATAATTATATAAGATATATATGCAATATGATATATATACATTACATATTATATAATATATAATACATAAATATATATCATAAATATACAGACGATATATATACATATGATATATATACAACATATATATATATTAGATATATATATACCATACAATACATAAATAACATAAGATATATATACATATCATATATCTACATACATATAATATATAATAAGATATATATACATATATATATACATATACATATATATATACATTTATATATATACATACGATATAATATATTTATATACATACATATAATATATATATACATATATGATATATATACATACATATTATATATATACATACATATGATATATACATAAATATACATACATACATACATTAAATATACATACATATGATATATACATAAATATACATAAATATATATACATATATACATACATAAATATATATACATATAATGTATATAAAATATATATACATACATATAAAATATATATACATACATATATATATATAAAGTATATATAGCAATAGCATAATATTTACAGATCACTGCCATCCCTCACAATCCTATGACTCCACCACCAGAACCTTTCGTCTCATGAGCCCTCAAATGACTCATCAAACCCACTGCAGATCTACAAATATATTTATATATATATATATATATATATATATATATTAATAATACTGGTGTTCCTAAATCTTCCTGCAAAAACCTCTGCTTAAAAATGAAACCATCCAACTCATCCAAGATGCAAACCCCAAAAATGTAAATCCAGATTATCTGGATATTATATATACTAGCAAAATAAAAAAAAACGCCCTCCGGTCGATGTAAAATAAATATTGCCTGAGGGGATGGGAGTTGAAAATTTAATATCAGAGAGTTTGTATCATAAGTAAACTAAAATCCTCAAATTTATTAAAGGAGTAAAAAATAAAATAAATTTATTAAACGAGTAAGAAATAAAATAAATTTATTAAAGGAGTAAAAAAAATTTTAAAAATTGCCATTTCTACAAGTAGTTCAGTTGTGAGCAGTTGTGAGCATGCAGATGGCCCACGGATCCAGCTTGTTTTTATGTACCCTGTCACACATATGAAACACTCGACATACAGGCCTTGCCACACAGGTCAGACTTAAATGTAGGAAATGTTTCCATGGCGTCCGTCATGTGTCGCTTCAGGATGGAGGGCTCAAGTCACCTTACCTCAAACTTCTTACAGCTACCATCGGCCTGTCTTTCCAGGTGGATGTGTATCCAGCCCACCCCCTTCTGTCAATTGGTCCTTATCACTGAAACTGACTTCCACAAGGGCATCGATGTCAGCCCCATATCGAGATGCTCCCCTGTCACAATACCAGTACATAGTTTGGGGTTTCCCAATCTCTCAAGATCGGGAAGTGTCCAGACATTCCAGGTGGCTATTCTTGGCCTTGTTTTGTGTTGTAGTGTTTTCAGCTAATGTGGACATCCATCGAAACACTGGTTTCTGGCCAGTTTGATAGGTGAACCGGCATTGGTTTAGGTCACCTTTTCTAGACACTTCCCAAATGGCTGGGTGAACAATGTTAACCAAGCGGCTGCTCATTCACCCACAACCTTGCCGAGGCATGTTGCTGTTCAATCAGTAAGGCAGTGACGCTCATCTGATGATTGGATTACCATGAAACTTCAAGTTATGAGTGTAAAACCATAATATTACCATTGATTATATATATATATATATACAAATATAAAATATATATTGAGAACTAGACTCACCAGATACACCAACAAAGAAGCATACATGGACTCCACAACAATATATATATATATATATATATATATATATATATACTTTGGTGTGGTACCAAGTTTTTGGGTACTAGGTGATTCTAGGCTGGTCCTATTCTCTACCAGTAATTTGTTGTAGAGTTCAGGTTCCGTGTGAGAGCTCAATATTTAATTATTGTAAACAAGGCAAAGTTATTTGTGAATAAAAAGGCCTTAAATACCATGGGTATCGTGGTTATGGACCATTTCCACTCGTGGGTATCTAGGGCCCACAAGCTTCTTAAGACCATGTATATCTTTCATATAGATAAAAGATATACGTGGTCTGAAGAAGCCCGTGGGCCCTAAATACCCATGAGTGGAAATGGTCCATAACCACGATACCCATGGTATTTAAGGCCTTTTTATTCACAAATATATATATATACATATATATATATACAAATTTACCAACCCCTCCACATCAGCATGATGTGACACAAGGTCAATTTTTAGGCGGAGTTTATCAGGTTTGAATTCAGAGTTTACTTTCTCCTAGACTGGTTGCATAACCAAGGTTAAAGAGCCCAGTCTGCTCTGCTATTTACCCACAGCTGGAGAGAGAGCAGGTGGATGCATACCTTTCCCAAGGGTATTAGCACTATATGATATAAAGACAGCCTCATCTAGGATTTGAAGTCGGGTCGACGAGTCCATCTCCTACAACTCTAGCCATTCCACTAAATGCATCCATATATATATATATATATATATATATATAAGTGCTTAATTGGAGTCGTACCTAATTTTGAAAATTAATTAATTAATAATGAATTAGGCGGAATACCTATTAAATGTATGGCTAAACAAATCGAGAAAAATCAATCTCTGTATGTACATTTCGGCCTATTAGACCTCATCAGCAGAGCTATAGATCGGAAGACCGCCCTGTGCGTGATTTGAAACCGGACTGCCAAGCTGACAGGCCGATCCCATAACCCTACACTAAACGACTTCTTAGATTTTATGATTTGTTTAGAGTAGGTTAATATTCCTCTTCTAGTGACTTTTATTACACGACGATATGATAAGTTGTAAACACGGTTTGTTTTGGAATGGCTTTTTGCCGATAATTTTTGGGGGAATAAGTGCTTAATTGGAGTACCTAATTTTGAAAATTAATTAATTAATAATGAATTAGGCGGGAATACCTATTAAATGTATGGCTAAACAAATCGAGAAAAATCAATCTCTGTATGTACATTTCGGTCTATTAGGCCTCATCAGCAGAGCTATAGATCGGAAGACCGCCCTGTGCGTGATTTGAAACCGATCTATAGCTCTGCTGATGAGGCCTAATAGGCCGAAATGTACATACAGAGATTGATTTTTCTCGATTTGTTTAGCCATACATTTAATAGGTATTCCCGCCTAATTCATTATTAATTAATTAATTTTCAAAATTAGGTACGACTCCAATTAAGCACTTATTCCCCCAAAAATTATCGGCAAAAAGCCATTCCAAAACAAACCGTGTTTACAACTTATCATATCGTCGTGTAATAAAAGTCACTAGAAGAGGAATATTAACCTACTCTAAATAAATCATAAAATCTAAGAAGTCCGTTTAGTGTAGGGGTTATGGGATCGGCCTGTCAGCTTGGCAGTCCGGTTTCAAATCACGCACAGGGCGGTCTTCTGATCTATAGCTCTGCTGATGAGGTCTAATAGGCTGAAATGTACATACAGAGATTGATTTTTCTCGATTTGTTTAGCATGGTCTACCATGGTTTCATTCTATTTGATCTTTTCAGGACTCTACCTTATATTTCATAAAGTTGAAGTAATTACTGTATTTGATGGCATATAGGATGCACTTTTTTTCCTAAATTTTTGCTAAAAAAATTGCCCTGCGTCTTGTACATCATAGGTGAAGTTTGAGACCTCCTGTAGGCCTAGGCTAATCTTCTTTATGATGCTTAACGATATTGAAGTTTCCGAAAGGTGGTAGTAGTAATTAGTAGTAATTTTGGTTTGGTTTTGTTTTACGGCATATCAACCTCGGTGGGTCATTTAATGCTAATAAAGTTTTGAGATAAATTCATTCTTAATGGATACTCAATTTTTTTATAAACACATTTTTCTATTTAACCCATAGATGGGACCCTAATAGGTACTACCACTCTGGGTCAGAGTAGACCTGGGAGCAATGGTGATGAAGAGGTGCTCCACATTCCCCAAACCTCCAAAACTGGAATCTCAGTCACCACCTTTGAGCACCTATATGATAAAAAGGGTTGGGGTCTTGCCATAATAGCAATAGGGATTTTGGTGGATAAGCAACACCAGATAATCAGGATTTCCTTTTTACCTGTCAATCAAGCAATCATGTACCGTATTTGACAGCATATAGGATGCACTTTTTTTCTAAAATTTTGGCTAAAAAAATTGCCCTGCGTCTTATACATCATAGGTGAAGTTTGAGACTTCCCGTAGGCCTAGGCTAATCTTCTTTATGATGCTTAACGATATTGAAGTTTCCAAAAGGTGGTAGTAGTAATTACCTTATTTGACGGCATATAGGATGCACTTTTTTTCCAAAATTTTGCCTAAAAAAATTACCCTGCATCTTATACATCATAGGTGAAGTTTGAGACTTCCTGTAGGCCTAGGCTAATCTTCTCTATGATGCTCACTAACCCAGCTTACGCTCAGTACTTTTACCTACCCTAAATTCCATGCATCCTTATTTTAGCTATGTTTCTAATTGTGTAATGCACAGCGGGACTGTTTTCAACAATATATGCTTAAATACACTAAAAACTTAAAAGTTGAAAATAAATACTTCTTTTAAACATGCAAGATACATAATTATTATTAAAAGCATGATCTGTGGATATACCACAGTATAATAATTTGATTATTACAATGTTTGATATATTTACTTATTGCAAAATATTCAGTATGTAAAAAAAAAATATAATCTTGATTTAACTCCCACACTTTTTTTTTAACCCCTCTTTAGTCTTTCCCCTCCTCTTTCTTTCTTATTATATATACTGTATTTGACGACATATAGGATGCACCTTTTTCCCAAAATTTTGGCTCAAAAATTGCTGTGTCTTATACATCATAGGTGAAGTTTGAGACCTCCTGTAGGCCTAGGCTAATCTTCTCTATGAGGCTCACTAACCCAGCTTACGCTCAGTACTTTTACCTACCCTAAAATTCCATGCATTCTTATTTTAATACTGGTATTGTTATAAAGTAAGTAAAATCGTTGGAGCAGCCTAATGTAGGTATCAGCCAATCAGCGAGGGAGTCTATCCCCTTTTCACTAGCGCTAGACCAAGGAGATTATTTTAGCATCTGAGGCGGTGCGCCACTTCTACCATCAGCTTCTCACCTTACCGCACATATCCATGAGCTACTCATGTGCTGAGTTGTCGATAATCAAGGTTAACAGGAGCGTATAGGGGCATTTTCAACTATGCTTAAATACACTAAAAACTTTTTTTTCTGAATCTTACCTGCTGAAATGGGGGTGCGTCTTATATGCCATCAAATAAGGTACTAAGTTAAACTAGGGACTGGCAAACTGAGCCTAAAATGCGTTTTTGACAAAATGACTTTAGCCCCCGTACAGAAAATAATTTACCAAAAATTAGGGAATTATCGGATTTTATGTAATGCCTATAATTATTAATCCGAAAATAGTAAGGCCATTCAGATTTACCGACATATTGTTTGTTGCATTTTGTGCAATCAAGTAAATAAATTACATTTTTGCTTCTACAATTTTATTCATGGTAAATTTTGAAGGCCTTTTTAGTTGTTGAGCTGGTGAATGTGTCAGTTGTTTTTATTTGTTTGCAGCATAAGTTGTTTTTGATATTACAAGTGTTGTATACCTCTTTCTTTACTTCCTTCTATTCTTCTTCTAGCGTCTCTTCTAGCATCTGGACTTTGTCTTGGTGGTCGGTCGCACTTAACTCATTTCTTCTTCTAGATCAGTCTTGTTACCAAGACATTCACCAACCACAAAACCATGTTATTTTTGTAAGCTTTTATTTACTTAACTTAACATAGCGCGCGTATGCAGTGAGTTCCAGTTAAGGCTGTACATTTTCTCTGCCTGACGTCTAGACTGAAACTGAAGACCCAACCAGGTCCCACGTGACTTCACATATTTTGTGGGCTTTCTGTAATATTCCATGGAAAGTCCCGCCTGGGATATGAAAAGGGCCATCCCTTTAGAAATACAGGGGATTGACAATAATCTTATGCAACTGCATAGATTATGTACCACAAGGTTTGTAAAATTTAGTGGAATTAATTGCAGATTTCATGTTGACTATTTTATTGTTTAATATATTATTGCTTCCTATCATTCCTCTGAGTTTTATGCAGTCAAATAGTTTTGATTATCACCTAAAAAGTTATTTAATATTACCTAAATAATGGGTTCCAGCGTAGATATACATACAATTTGAGTGCAGAATCAGAAAGAAGATACAATTTTACATAAGAATGCCAAGTTTTATCAAAATTGAGAATAAAATTTTAAAAAAGAAAGAAAAAAATACAGCCAGCGAAACCTTAAAATCATTTTGTTAGCTTTCTAAGAAAGCTATGGGTTCCTGGTTGTGAAATTTAACATAGAAATACATTTCAAATTCTCGCGGAGCTCTCTCTCTACCTTCCAGAGAAACTAACATATAATATATATATATATATATATATATATATATATATATATATATAATCCAAAAGTCCAGAGAAGAAATCTTCCTTACGACGCAAGAGTTTTATTTAAACAAAACCAAGTCGCAGTTTGAGAGCTCAATGTGTGCTCTTAATGTTAGAGTCACAGAGCAAATATATGAGTAAAGAAATAACAAAAGACTTAGAGATTTAGCATTATAGTCTATTTCAGGGAGCTTAGACAAATTTGTCTAAGCTCCCTGAAATAGACTATAATGCTAAATCTCTAAGTCTTTTGTTATTTCTTTACTCATATATATATATTTTCAGTAGCTCTCTATTGCATATAATGTTTAGGGGTCTAAACATTTGGATATGAACCACCTCATTGCTTACACAGCTGATCTTTTAATAAATATATGTTTATATATATATATATGAGAAGTAAACAAACAGACGATGTTTGTGATATGGCTATTTTCAGCCGACAATATTTGGGAGAATATGTGTTTTAAATGAAGTCGAACCTAATTTATGAAAGTTAATTAATTAATAATTAATTAATTAGGCGGGATTACCTATTAAATTTAAGGCTAAACAAATCGAGAAAAATCAATCTCTGTATGTACATTTCGGCCTATTAGGCCTCATCAGCAGAGCTATAGATACAAAGACCGCCCCGTGTGCGATTCGAAACCTGATTGTCAAGCTGACTTGTCAAGCGTCTTACCACCACACCAAACGGACTTAGCAGATTTCTTCGTTTTGTTAAGGAGTAGGTATTTATATTCCTCTTAAGTGACCTCTACACAAACTTACGAGAAGTAAACAAAATATATATATATATATATTTACCAACTCTTCCACACAAGCAGGATGTGACACAAAGTCAATTTCATAAGCCTGGTTTAACAGGTTTGAATTCAGAGTTTTCCTTCTCCTAGACTGGTTGCCATTCCAAGATTAAAGAGACCATTCAGCTCTACTATGTACTGATAGCAGGAGAAAGAATAGTTAGATTCATACCTTTCCCAAGGGTATTAGCGGTATTTGAAATGCAAATAGTCTAGTCCTGGATTTGAGTTTGTATCACTATGTCCTTTTCCTATGACAATAACCATTTAACCACACGCTTCCATATTTTTTTTATATATAAAATGAATTTAAAAACAAATTTTCTCTTTAAAAAAAAAAAAATAATATATATATATATATATATATATATATATATATAGTAGTATAGAAAGAGAGAGAAAAGACAGCAGCCCCAGAAAGCATCACAGTTTATGTGCATTCAGTGCTCCAAAGTGTCACTCAAGAATTGGCCTACAGAGTCACTTGCGCAGATGCAGATAGATTTTTATTTTATTTATTTTTTTATTTTATTTGGACACTACGCCGTCGTCCTTAGTGGACGGAAAGGATCCGATATATATATATATATATATATATATATATATATATATATATATATAATTATTTAGGATAAGAAATATACACGACCATTTTTTTTATATTCAGACTTCATCCCAATACTATAGATATAATGATGTAAGGGAGATAACTCCGTTAAAACCAAAATGTAAATATTAACTCGCTCCAAAGATATCTATGTAGTACGAAATTCAAAGACATTATAAAAAAGGATTTGGTCGGTTGTTTGGTTGGTTGGTTATTTTGTTTAATGGCACATCAACCCTTGTGGGCTATTTAATGCCAAATCTTTTTAATATAAATTTAAAAGACTTGTAAGCGAATATTTTTTAAGTAAATAATGTTCATTTTGGTTTTAGGAACTGATAGAAATAATATTCATTTAATTTGTGTATATCAAGATATTTTTTTTGTTTTTTTTTTAACGGCATATCAACCTTGATAGGTTATTTAATGCCAACAAAGTTTTGAAATAAATTCATTCTTGATAGGTACTCAATTTTTTTTTTATAAACACATTTTTTCTATTTAACCCATAGATAGGACCCTAACAGGTACTACCACTCCAGGTCAGAGTGGACCTGGGAGTAATGGTGATGAAGGGGTGTTCCACATTTTCCAGACTGGAACCTCACCATGCGATAGAGTTTAATGTCATACCCAGAACATGAAGACCCTCAGCCACCGCTTTCTAGCACATATATGATACAAAGGGTTGGAGCTTGCCATAAAGACAATAGGGTTGGGACAATTATATAGGTGGTAGGGCTTGACGTGAACAGCTGATTGATTGGAGGGTGCCTCTCCGACCGCCCGTCTAACCTAAGTAAGGGTTTAAGTGGGGTGTTGGATGTTATGGACTGCTTAGCCACCAGAGTTCCATCCTTAAGTATCACAGGTCACCACCCACGGCCAAAAGGTGGCCCCATTTGGGGAGGGGGGTCTTACCCCTTTGTAGAGGTGCAGTCGGTGTATTCTAAAATCCCAGCCGACAGGGCTGACAGCCAGCAAGTGGCCCCAATATACAAAATGTATTATTTGTATTATTCGGTCTATTGTTCTCATCTTTATTGTTATCTGTATGTTTCAGCCGATGTACCCTCTGGCCTTCATCAGGTATTTCTTGTTGTAATCAGGAGTCTAAATAATACAAAATGTAGTTTACAGATTACCTACCTTTAGAAGTGTCAAATCACAACAAGGCACAGAGCTTGACGTGACCAGCTGATTGATCGGAGGGGCATCTCGCCTGTCCAGCCTAAGTAAGGGCCAAAATAGAGTGTTGCATGTCATGGACTGCTCAGCCACCAGGATTCCACCCTTAAGCCTCACAGGTCACCACGCATGGTCTTACCCCTCTACAGAGGTGCAGTCAGTGTATTCTAAAGACAGGGCTGACAGCCAACAAGTGGCCCCAATATACTAAATGTAGTTTACAGATTACCTACCTTTAGAAGTGTCGAATCGCACCAAGGCGCAGTTTAAGGTGTCATTCCTTTTGATGATACTGCATCTTATATTGATTTTTTGAACTTGGCCTTCTTTTCTTTTTGTTTTTGATGTAAACCGAGAAGTGAACGACTGTGAAATGAAAAGAAGAAAAAAAAAATTGGCATTAGTTTTGACACAAGTAAAAAAAAAAAAACTTAAAAACTCTTGCCTTAAAACTATGAAATTAACGTTCCAACTGTTGTTTCTAGCAAGGGTCTATGCCATACACCTTACCTGATAGTTGGTACAGTCAAAACATTTGGGAAAATTTAAGAAATTGAGCTTTAAAAGCTTGTTTTACATCTAAGCTCGCTATTAAAAAAACAAAAAAATGTGGGTAGCAACATTGAATTTGGTATTTTTAGCAAGCCTCTAATGTTTTGACTTTGTCTTGACGCAAATAAAAATAATCTTAAAAACTCTTGTAGAACACCTTAAAACTATGAAATTAATGTTCTAGCAAGGGTCCATGCCTGCACACCTTACCTGATAGGTGGTACAGTCAAAACATTTGGGAAAATTTAAGAAATTGAGCTTTGATAGCTTGTTTTACATACAAGCTCGCTATTAAAAAAATGTATGTGTAGCTATATTGAAAATTAATAAGATAACATTGAATTTGGTATTTTTAGCAAGCCTCAAACAGGTCTAATAATGCCAGATAGTGTGCAACTTTGAAAATTTTGGTTAAATTCATATACTTTAAAATCTATGCTAAAATCTTTGAAAAACACGCTTAAAATCGACCTGTTTTGACGCAAGTAAAAAAAAAACTTACAAATACTTGTAGAACGCCTTAAAACTATGAAATTAACGTTCAAACTGTTGTTTCTAGCAAGGGTCCATGCTCACATACCTTACCTGATGGTTGGTACAGTGAAAACTTTATTTTTAAAAAATAACATTCAGGTAATCAATTTTCCAGCTTTTTTTTATAAACCTTCTGCTTTACCTTCTGTGATTTTTACCTGTTTATTAATATTTAAATATATAATATTTCATTCAAGCTATGATGATAGTAAAGTTTTTGTTTTGTGAACTATTTGTAATAGAAGTGACAGTGACTTACCAGGAGCTAAATGTGTTTACTGTCTTACGTGTCAATCTACTCTCTGAGAGCCGTTCGCCAAACGGCCATTTTTATACTGCAGACTTATTTGCATAAAATCGCAGACACACATTTAAAAACACAGGCGAGTGGACGTGAGGGTGGGAGGGGGCAGTTCTCCAACAAGGCTTCGCATGCGTGACAATGAAGGACTTGACACCCTGTTATAGTCTTTACTTCTTGTGTTTACTGAAGGTTTTGTGTGTTGTGATAACAGAATCCTGATCTAAAGTAAGAAATCAAAGATTGTGAATTTACGAGATTATCATTGCAGCTTCAGTTTTTTTCTTTCTAGTAAACTAACTTTCTTTGCTAACCATTATACCACCATAAGATTGCCCAGGTATATGTACTTCAAGGTAAATACTGGCCGTTTGGATTATTATCATCATCAGGGCTCTCTCTTGCCATCCGTCCCTATCAGCCAATGAATTTGGTAAGTCTTAACAAAGCACCATGAGAATAAGCTCAATGGTGTAACGTACTGGGTCTTCATTTAAATTTAATAATGGATGCTTATTATCAAGACTTTCATTTAAATTTATAAAGACTTTATTAATATGATTAAATTTATGGAAATATTATGGAAAATATTATGGAAATATTAAATTTATAAAGACTTTATTATTATGATTAAATTTATAAGACTTTCATTTAAGTCTTAACAAAGCACCATGAGAATAAGCTCAATGGTGTAACGTACTGGGTCTTCATTTCTTATAAATGTGCTTGTTTCTTCATGTGTGAAAACAACTCTTAAATCAAGATCCAAGGTAACCCAGTGTTGGATTTTGGATTTTAAAAACAAACATGGCACCAGTCAATTTGTTTCTTTTCTCAACAAGTTTATTACGTCCTTCGATCATTGTGTAGTAGTAAACGACACAGAGAGAGATAGAGAAATGTTTATAACACCAGAATCAGTATATCTGGAGCTCGGAAGTTTATCACGTTCGGCCGATGAGGCAGTTATTAAAATTGGAAGAAAGAAAGAAAGAAAAGGTCAGCTGATTTTCAACTGTCAACGTTGTGTTCTCCCTCAAATCACTTGCTGCACTAACTCGAATCCCCGGTTCCCCTATTTTATGATTATCATCAATCCCCTGATTATTTTTCTTATGTCATTCACCTACTTATTTTTGTATATTGTTTATTTCCCCAAAATATTTAAATTCTGAATTTTTTGGTTGGAATTCAACCAAACAATTCACAAACAATCAAAATGCATTCCAACCAAATTACAAGATCACTAGAAAAATCAGAGAGGTCAATAAAGTCAAAGTAAAGTTGTCAGGGTGGCCTAAAGTCAGTATCAGCCAGGTCAGCGAGGGAGTCTATTCCCTCTTCACTAGTGTACCAGAACGATGTATGTTGTATAGGGCTAAGTTCGAGTAGTAGCAGCAGTCGTCGTTAGTTCACAAACAACACACGCAGGTTGTATAGTCACAGGGGGCTGTTTATTTCTTTGACGCTCGTGGGTTCTTTTCAGAGAGAAGGAAAGATAGAGCGAATTTAGGCATCATGGGTCACCACTCACTGGAAACAAGTGGCTCCATTGGAAAGGGGTGATTCAGTGTATTCTAAATGTTATATACCGCATTGTGGGAATATAATTGAGAGTGTACTCGTGTGATAGAGAGAGACACACATACAGAGTTGATTTGTGACTTACTTGCTTAATTTCTTTTCTACTGCTTCAGCGATGATTGTCATCCTGTTGTAGAGTCTTCTAATTTCTTCTAAGTTCTTGTCTGGCTGTTTTATCTTTAACTAAGGGCTTCTTTTAATGTTCAGGATGCATTATCATTAATTAACTTTTTTAATTACTATTATTATTAATTATTAATCTGATTTCTTGTACAAGATCTTATTTCTATTTAGCCCATCTTCTTCCGCGTGGAGAGTCAACCTCAGCAGAACACGTCTACTCTGCTTCCATTTTAGGTTGAAACTGATTTCCTAACTATCTCATCTGACACGCGAGATTCCCGCCTCTGGGGCCAAGGTTACCAACATCCTGGTATTTTTCATCCCCTGATCTGAAAAACAATGGCCCCCTTACAATTCTCACTACAGGGTATTGTCAAAAACCCACGACAGCACACAATTATGTAACAAAGCCTCAGCCGAAAATATTGAGTTTAGGCTACCTAGGTATACATTAGGTATACCAAAAAAAAACGTTTGCTACGTTTTTAAAAATGAATTAAATCTATTATTTAAGGTTAAACTTTGTCTAAATTGATAAGTAGTAACATAATGATCATCATCAAAAAAAGAAAAATATCATTACATATGCAGTTTATTTTTAATAGATTTAAAACAATTTTTTTTGGTCAATTTTGACGCGATCCACCATTTTGTCTATTTTTCAAAGGTTTTAGGTCTTGTTTACAATTTTAATGTAACAATCGGGATTGAAAAAAAATTACCAAAATCAGGTAATTATCCAATTTTAATGAAATTTCAGTATTGATTTATCAAAAAAAAAAAAAAAAAAAAATTAATACATAAAATTCATTTAAAATATGAAAAGCCTGATTTAAAATGTTATATTTTTAGATTCTAAAAATAAATATCTATTTAATGCAAACCTTATTTTATTACATCAAAGTATACTTTTGAAGAAAAACTCGATTGAAATGTATCCCCCCCCCCTTTTAAGTAGAAAAAATATCAGTGTATAATTTTTTCTTTTATAAGATAATAGCCAATTAAATAATTATCGAAAGGAGTAAAAAATTATTATTTTTTTATATTTTATTTTTCGGTTTTCGGTACTTATTTTCTCATAGAAAAGCCACCGAAAAAATTTTTTTTTTTTGTTTCTATTCATAACTTCGGTCTTTTATCTCTTTATTTATACTGTAATTAGAAAACTATAAGACCAACTTGAAAAAAATGTTATGCCCCAACATAAGGGGGGGGGGTTTAAAATTAAGTGCATGAAAAAAATAAGGAAGTTTTGAAATAAAATAAATAATGCATTATAAAGATTATTCATTGATAAATAAACACTGAAAATTTCATTAAAATCCGATAATTCCCTGATTTTTGGTAAATTATTTTCTGTAGGGGGGGGTAAAGTCATTTTGTCAAAAACGCATTTTAGGCTCAGTTTGCTAGTCCCTACTATATTATTGTTATGAGAGAGACACCCGTGGTTGTGTCCCTCATATCTAATCTTAACTAATGGTCGTATTCAATATTGATGATCGAATATTTCTTTTTATCCGGGTCTGTAATGATGTTGTGGTCGGTGGGATCTCTGGTCGATATTCCCCTAAAGCTGATCGACCGTACGAGAGAGGAAATGATAGTATTATTGCAACATTGATCGGTCGCTATTCAAGCGCTACCACCTGTCATCGTTAAGCTTGGTTGTATTGATGGCCGGATTTGCTCACACATTAAGAAACGGACATGGAATCCAGAATGACAGTTGTGGAAAGGCTAATAACGATGGCCCCTGATTTTTGGTAAATTATTTTCTGTAGGGGGGTCTAAAGTCATTTTGTCAAAAATGCAGATTAGCCTCATTTTGGGTATACCTAGTATACATACTTCAAGGTAAAGACTGTCCGTTTTGTTTTTTAAAAAAAGTCAATGAACTAATGAGTTACATAGAAATTATTTGAATTGCATCTTACCAAAAGTTCCCCTTGGTGTTTCTTCTGAATGAGGTGAATTGTGGATTCTTTAACACCTTCTATTTTCGGTATTCCATACGTCACAGCCCTGAAGAAAATTAAAATTTTATTTAATTTAAAAATTCAATCACAAAGAATCTGTTGTATATTGAAGATATTTAAAAGAAAGTGAAAACGGAAATAGGGTCTTCCGGTTGGATCGAGGCAGGGAAAAGACGAAAAGAGTAACAAAGGACTTTTTCCGGGTAAAGCGAACAAAGAAGGATGGGTAACAATAAGTTCAGAAATAGATTTGACCGCTGATAAAATATAACAAAAGAAAACACGTAGGCGTTTGATATATATAAAAGGAAGTCAGGGATCCCAGGTCAGTTAGAGAGAGAGTCAGTTGGGGAGTCAGGAGCAGACGGCGAACAGTGAGTGACCGTCGATATGGTCCGTCGCGGCCAAGGGTACTTGATACTGATCAATATAAAAATTTTTTAGATTTTGAATTCAAGGTTGTTGAAATTCAAAATCAGGAGAGTTAGATGATTGATATTAAATGACATCAAGTTGACCATGGGAATAGAAGTTTACTTAGCTTAGTTAAGCCTGAGATGTTGTAATGATGTACCAGCTTTGCTCTATCATGTGGTTGAAAGAGTTCTGGTTCTGACTTAATAAAAAATGTGATCACTAAAATACAGGGTGAGTCAAAATGCACGCAAATTTATATTGTTCAAAATTATTCCACCAATCATATATTAGTTAACATTACTTTTATATATGTTATAGATATATGCATGGCGTTTGTATAATTAATGTTTTTTTATACTTTACACGTCATTATTTACATCATGCCACTTGATTTGGAAACTAGACTGGAGCTAGTAAAATTGTATTATAAAATGTGCAGAGCTGGTGATTGAAGAAGAAGGCGGTATAATTGAACATTTGTTGGAATGTTACAAACCCCATTAACTCTGCTTTCTTTTGATTACATTTAGTTTCATTTAATATGATTTAATATACATTTAATAAAGACTTTATAATTTGCGTGCATTTTGACTCATCCTGTATATACCTCTATGAACTAATGGTGCCTTGGCAAAATTATACCAGTATCTTACAGACTACAGACCACAAGAAATAGAGATTAGAAGAAATGTCCCAACTACAAGAAACAGAAGATAAGAAATCCAGGAAGCCAGCTACTTGAGTAAGTAAGAAAGATTTATGAGGGTATAACCACGGATGCTCTCATAATCTTAATAGAACTCTCTCTCTTTCTCCCCATGTTATATCTTACAGACTACAGACCTCAAGAAATAGAGATTAGAAGAAATGCCCCAACTACAAGAAACAGAAGATAAGAAATCAAGCCATGAAGCCAGCTACTTGAGTAAGAAAGATTTATGAGGGTATAACCACGGATGCTTTTATAATCTTAATAGAAACAAACTTTCTACATATATATGTTATAATTGTTGGTTGAACAAAATAACTCGTGTTACATAATCTATGCAGTTGTTTAAGATTATTGTCAATCCCCTGTAATTCTGAGGGGATGACCCTTTTCATATCATGGCTGGGTCCTTCCATGGAAAATTACAGAAGCCCGCCAAATATGTGAAGTCACGTGGGACCTTTTTCAGAGTCCCCAGTTTGCAGTTGGCCATCAGGCAGAGCGGTCGGCCATTTTATGCTCTGTCTAAACTGGAACTCACACGCGCTATGTTAGCAGATGTCTGGGTTGAGGATTGAAAAAGTAACATCAAAATAAATCGAAGTCTTGTGTTTATTATCTAAAAACTAACAATGACACAGGGCTTCTGTTAGATAGAAATCCCTAACAGAAAACCAGACCCGAAGTCCCCAAGAAAGTCCAGACCTTAGAAGATTCCAGACCAAGTCAAGATGTTATAAGATTCCAATGACGGCCAGAAGAATAGAAGTAAGAAGTAAGTAAAGTAATGAAGTGGGTATGCAACATATATACCCAATTCAAAGGGGTATATAACATATGCGCATATGTTATAAATAGTAAACAATGTTAAGTAAAATCTTTATCATCTTACAATTGTAAATACACCTGTATAATGAAGATAGCAACAGATAACAGATTACAGAACACAATAACAGAAGATAAGAAATCCAACCATAAGGTACTAACCAGTTACTCCAGCAAGAAATTAAGTAAAAGATTTATGAGGGTATAACCACGGATGTTCTCATAATCTTAATAGAAACAAACTCTCGTCATGTATATACCCAGTAGAAAAAGTGGGTATGTAGCACAACTGTGCCTCTTGATAGGTATTCAAAATACAATCTTTTTTTTTTTTAACTTAGTTTAGTTTATCGCATTATTTGCTCTTTTTGAGTTTTCACATCAGCATTAGCTGATGGTCTTTCACTGGAGTCTGAGTGACAGCAAGTCTCCTCAGGTCTCCAGGACTCTTCTGAGTATTCTGGCAGATTGCAGCAGTGCAGTGTTCTGAATGGTTTCAATCCTTCCTCTGATTTCCATACTTTCCAAACCCTTTTGGGACCATTCCAAGTGCACCAACTACAATTAGTATCACTTTGACTTTCATATTCCATAACTTTTTCAGTTCTCTGCAAGGTCCAGATATTTGTTCATTTTTTCATTTTCTTTTAGCTTCACCCTGTGATTCTGCTGGCACTGCAAATCCACCAGTTGACAAGTTTCTTTCTTTTTTGTTTATCACACTAGGTCTGGTCTTCTTGCTGGATAAGGTGATCCATTTTATTTCAAAGTCCAGAGAATTTTGTGTGTTCATTCTCAAGAACAGATTCTGGTTTATGCATATACCATTTTGTTGTATGGTCAAAATTTAATTTTTTGCATAATTCCCAGTGGATCACCTTCCCAACCCAGTCATGTCTAGTTTTGTATTATTATTATTATTATTTCACTTGTTGTGAGTTTTTCACACTAGCATTAGCTGATTGTTTTTCGCTGGAGTCTGACTGAAAACCAGTCTCTTTAATACTCCAGGACTATTCTGAGTATTCTAGCCAATTTCAACAATGCAGTAGTCTGGATGGTCTCACTTCTTCCTCTGATTTCCAGTTCCTCTAGTCTCTTTTCTAAGCTTTAGGGAACTGCTCCAAGTGTACCAACTATAATTAGTATCACTTTCACCCCCATATTGCACAATTTTTTTTTCAGTTCTCTGGCAAGGTTCAGGTATTTATTACTATTATTATTTCACTCCTTGTGAGTTTTTCACCCTAGCATTAGCTGATGGTCTTTTGCTGGAGTCTGAGTGAAAACAAGTCTCTTTAGTACTCCAGGACTCTCCGGAGTATTCTAGCTGATTTCAACAATGCTGTTGTCTAGATGGTCTCAATTCTTCCTCTGATTTCCAGTTCCTCAAGTCTCTTTTCTAAGAGAATTCAATTGGTATCACTTTCAGCCTTTCTCAGGTCTCCATGACTCTTCTGAGTATTCTAACCAATTTCAACAATGCTGTTGCCTGGATGATTTCCAATTCCTCCAGTCTGTTTTCTAAACTTTCAAAGACCATTCCAAGTGCACCAACAACAATTGGTATCACTTTCACCCTCATATTGCACAATTTTTTATAAGAAAAAAAAAGGTAATTTATGAGGAAAGTGCGTCCCGGTCTCCTGCACTCAAACATTGCTACCCGGTGACTATTAAAATACGACCAACTCATCTATTCAAAAGCATCTTCATATCTATCTATCTCAATTTGTTCATATTTATCTTATTACTTTAAATACTAAGATTTGTTTTTATTCATGTTTGTTTAATGTCTTATTTTTAGTTTAAAATAAACAAGAATTACAACAAAAAAAAGATGCCCCCCCCAAATACATTTACTTGTTGAAAATATCTATCTCCATTTGTTCGTATCTATCTATATTATTTTGTTTGTTTATCTATCTATCTATCTCAGTCTATTCCAAACTATATATCCATCTTCATATCTAAACAAGAATTACGACAAATTACGATAAATAAACAAGAATTACGATGAGCTGGGGTTGTTGTTTTTTATAGTCACCGGGTAGCAATTTTTGAGGCAAGAGACCGGGACGCACTTCCTCATAAATTACAAACAAAAAAAAAAAACAATTAACTTACAAATATGTCTGATAAGGCAATCCTGGACTCTTGGAACGGTCAATCGCTTGGATCACATCATCTTTAAATTTGGAATTCTTTGCCATAATAACGACGCCAGTGTAAAACCTGTCAAGATAAATAATAGTATCAAGTGAATAAAAAATTTTAATCTAGCAACACTGAAATTATTTAGGCTTCATCATTGACATGCCGACAGTATGGTTTCTTATGACACTCTCTCACCACCTGTCCCTATCAACCATCGCTCCTGACAAGTCTTCAGTATCTGCACATAGCTGTTGGATGTAAATTTTTGCTGGTCAGCCAACACTGGTGTGTCCATGAGTAGGAGTACCAGATAATCTCGATTTACATTTTTGCATTGCATCTTGAACAATTTGGACAGTCTCATTTTTAACCAGAGGGTGTTGTTTTAGTCAAATCAAAATGAGTATTTAAATATATTAGGGAACATAAAACAAATTTGCTGTTTCATGTTATTAGGAGGAGAGTAGAAAATATATGTATATGATGGAGTCTCCCGTCGATTTTGACGTATGAGGTTCCAACAACCTCGTTCATTTAAACTTGTGTGTTAATCGCAGGTGACATTTCAGTCCTGCCAATGATTTGCAAAGAAGTCCACAGATGGAACAAGAGTGTGGATTATTAGAACTAGCAAATATATGCACCCTCCAGGTGCAAGTATTTAAGTTTTGATATAATAAAATATCATATTAAATTAGAAAGGCTAATGAAACTGACTAAGAATGCAAATAAAAAGATCTGCAACAGAGGGGGTATAATCGAAAAATAGAACAACTTTGAAACTAACTATTCCATCATTTTCCATTACTCCCCTCTTTCATTGGTAAATTTTCCTAATTTAACTATTTAGTTAAAATAGGAAGTAAAGGATAATATTACAGTTATTTCTTCTTGTAAATAAATTTCTTTTAAGATTTATCCACGAGATTTTTGTTTATATTTCTTAAGATAAAACCAAACAATTAGAAATCAATAATACCAAGCACATATTTATTAAAATAAAATTTTAAATATCAATATGCAAATTAGCCTTCCCGTTCAAACTGTAAACCGCCATTTTGTTGTATATATAAATACAATTGCATGTTATTAGTACGTAGATATGGTCAACAGTATTAATAATGTAAAACAATTTTTATTAATAACTGAAGGTTTAAAAGAATGAAATCATGGAGAATTTGACGTAAATAATTAAGGGAATTGTGACTTGAGTAGTAATATAGTTTCGGTTACAGACAGAAAAACACACAATCTCCATTATAATAAGATGTATTGCTGGGACACCAGCGAATACTCTAGTCCTTTCTCTAGCTTGACGCAGCTTGGAGACCTTCGATGCTGCAAAATTCTTGATACCATTGTAACACAAAGTCCTCCACGTTTTACAATCGAGTGCTGTGCTCTCAAAAGTAGCGTAATCTATATTTGCAGCTGAGAGGTTACTTTTCAACTTGTCCTTAAACCTGAGCAATGGTCGACCTACGTTTCTTTGACCACTGTCAAGCTGACTATACATGAGAATCTTTGGTATTCTGTCATCATGCATTCGCAAAACATGACCAGCCCAGCGCAATTGTGATTTTATGAGGAAGCTCTCCATTCCGTCAATGTTACATATGGTGAAAAGTCAGCATTAGACATTCTGTCTTCGAGGGTGAGTCCACAGATTGCTCGTAGGCAATATATATATATATATATATATATATATATATGTGTGAGAATGGGAAATGAATCCGACAATATGAGGAAAAAATGAGTAAAGAAAAGAAATGTAGATGGATAAGAATGAATTTTATCGATATCACTTTTAATCGATATCACTTACACATGTGTTTTGGTCTGTTTATCAAAATGTATACGGATTTACGTTATTATTATTATTAAAATAATCAGATGGAGTTGAAATGATGATGATGATAATAATAATAGGAAAAATGCATAAAATGTTCTGTACACAGATTTTGCTGACCTAATACTCTGATGAAGGTCGGCAAAATCTGTGTACGGAACATTTTATGCATTTTTCCCTATTATTATTATCATCATCATTTCAACTCCATCTGATTATTTTAATAATAATAATAACGTAAATTCGTATACATTTTGATAAACAGACCGAAAACACATGTGTAAGGCATATCGATAAAATTCATTCTTATCCATCTACATTTCTTTTCTTTACTCATTTTTTCCTCATATATATATATATAAGAGAGAGACAGAGAGAGAGAGAGAGAGAGAGAGAGATCAGTGTGAAAATGTCTTACATTTTTATTGAATGTACAATCTGCAAATTGGGGCAGTTGAAATGTCTTCGCAGGATTGGCATAATGTCTGCAATACAGGCATAGGGTTGTGTAGGCAAGTTGGGGTCAATGGGAATGCAATAGCCAAGTTCATCTTCCTTGCCAGGAATGGTCTGACCTTCAAAGAAAGAAAGAAAAAAAAAACACATAAATACAGAAAATAAATAGAGATATCCAGGTTTGGTTTGTTTTACGGCATATCAACCTCAGTGGGTCATTTAATGCCAACAAAGTTGTGAAATAAATTCATTCTTAATGCATAATATAATTTTGTGTATAAACTCATGTTTTTCTATTCAACCCATAGATGGGACCCTCACAGGTACTACCACTCCGGGTCAGAGTGGACCAGGGAGCAATGGTGATGAAGGGGTGCTCCACATTCCCCAAACCTCCAAAACTCGAACCTCACCATCAGATAGAGTTTAACGTCATTCCCAGGACATGTAGACCCTCAGCCACCGCCTTCTAGCACCCATATGATAAAAAGGGGTTGGGGTTTGCCATAAGGGCAATGGGGTTGGGAAAATCATATAGGTGCTAGGGCTTGACATGGCCAGCCGATTGATCAGAGGGGGCCTCTCCGACCAGATATCCAGGATTGGTTGGTTGGTTGGTTGTTTGGTTGGATTTTATGGTATGTCAACCCTTGGGTTATTTTATGCCAAGTTTTGCCTATTTTGTTTTTTTTTTGGTATATATGTGTGACGAGAGAAATTACACACATTGTAGCTCAAAGTGAGCACGAACATGTCTGGCATGCAAAATTAGATCGGGGAGGAGTGTAGCAGGTGATTAGGGAGACTGAACTCACATCTTCATGATCGTGAGTCGTGGCTTAATGCTGGACTACATCCTTGGTGCGTATGCAAATTCCTTCACTGCGTGATTGACCCAAATGTGGGATTTTAGTCAGTGCAGTAAATGATTATTTAAGACCTGCCTTACCACACCGAGACAGTTGTGTTCTGATCTTGCTGACGAGAGCATTGATGTACGACGAGGAAGAAGAGGAGAGTAAGCTTTGGTGGAGGACTGCTAGAAAAAATTGTTGCAGGCGGCAAGGACTTGGTCAGGGGACTTTGGCAGCTGGGAGAACATCTTTTTCGGTGGAGGGATCCAGCTGTCCAAATTGACCAATTTTCTGTTCACTTATTATGATATGATTTGTAAGCAAATAGTTTGTAGGTGTTGGGTTCAAAGTTATAATATCAGTTATAATTGTTGGTTGAACAAAATAAATCGTGTTACATAATCTATGCGGTTGCATAAGATTATTGTCAATCCCCTGTATTTCTAAAGGGATGGTTCTTTTCATATCACGGGCGGGACTTTCCATGGAATATTACAGAAAGCCCGCGAAATATGTGAAGTCACATGGGACCTGGTTAGGTCTTCAGTTTCAGTTTGGACGTCAGGCAGAGAAGATGTACTGCCTTAACTGGAACTCACTGCATACGCGCGCTATGTTAGTCAGATGTTTAGTTAAGTAAATAAAAGCTTATGAAATAACACGGTTTTGTGGTTGGTGAATGTCTTGGTAACAAGACTGAATAGAAGAAGAAATGAGTTAAATGCGACCGACAACCAAGACGAAGTCCAGACGCTAGAAGAGATTAGAAGAAGAATAGAAGTAAGTAAGGAAAAGGGTATACAACACTTATACACATGATCGACTTATACACAAATCAACATATAATGAGTAATAATTTTGTAAGGCTGAAATTCAAACATAATATGAAGAACTAGTAAGAAAACTGGGTACCAAAAATTAATTCCATCAATAATGAACTTCTTGCACATAAATTAAGGGGCGACTTATACACATGATCGACTTATACACAAATCAACATATAGATGAGTAATAATTTTGTAAGGCTGAAATTCAAACATGATGCTACATAATTTATGTGGTAGTATAAATTATTGACAAACCCTGTAGAATAAGGGGCCATTGGCTTTCAAATCAGAGAGCATAGGCGAGTAGATTTCTGTTGGAAAAATACCAGACCGTGGTTGGTGTTACATAATCTATGCGGTTGCATAAGATTATTGTCAATCCCCTGTATTTCTAAAGGGATGGCCTTTTTCATATCACAGGCGGGACTTTCCATGGAATATTACAGAAAGCCCGCAAAATATGTGAAGTCACGTGGGACCTGGTTGGGTCTTCAGTTTCAGTTGGACGTCAGGCAGAGAAGATGTACTGCCTTAACTGGAACTCACTGCATACGCGCACTATGTTAGTCAGATGTTTAGTTACATGAAATGTTTAGTTTACTAAATAAAAGCTTATGAAAATAACTGTTTTGTGGTTGGTGAATGTCTTGGTAACAAGACTGAATAGAAGAAGAAATGAGTTAAGTGCGACCGACCACCAAGACAAAGTCCAGACGCTAGAACAGACGCTAGAAGAAGAATAGAAGTAAGTAAAGAAAGAGGTATACAACACTTGTAATATCAAAAACAACTTATGCTGCAAACAAATAAAAACAACTGACACATTCACCAGCTCAACAACTAAAAAGGCCTTCAAAATTTACCATGAATAAAATTGTAGAAGCAAAAATGTAATTTATTTACTTGATTGCACAAAATGCAACAAACAATATGTCGGTAAATCTGAATGGCCTTACTCTTTTCGGATTAATAATTATAGGCATTGCATAAAATCCATGGATCACTTGCTACTTCTAACACACTTCTCTGCACGGATTATAGTGGCCTGTCAAACACTTAAAAAATTATTTTAATTTTTTTGAACTCTCTAAAAACAATTTCTTCAACAAGAAATTTTCTCCTGACGATGTTAGAAGAGATGCCATAAGAAGAATATAAATAAGTAAGGAAAAGGGTATACAACACTCAGACCAGAGGTGTTACATAACACAATGGACTTTAATACAAGCACATGGAGAATATGAGATGGGTATAAACATATATAGATATTACATTGAACTCTTTGATATCCTCACAGTTGGATGGATTTATCTTGAACTGGTCAATAAATTTGCATATTTCCTTCTATTCTCAATTTCTTCAATTATTAACTCTTCCACTCAGATTCTGGTTCCTTTCTATTTCTGTCTGTTCTTCTATATCTATCTTTCTATCTATTTCAATCTATTCTCTATCCATCTATCTATTTCTATGCTAGAAGAACTTAAGATATCAAAGACGCCAGAAAAAGAATAAAAGAATAAAAGAAAGAGGTATACAACATTTGGTAACCTTGATCACAAAGGCGGCAATCTCGCACGTCATGTGATTTAGTTAATTAGGAAATCAGTTTCAACCAGGAAATGGAAGCAGATTAGACGTGTCTGCTGGGGTTGAATCTCAACCGGGCGGTAAATGAAAATGGGCGAAGTAGAAATAAATCTTGTACAAGAATCAAAGTCTGCGAGTTAATTATTTGCATGACAAAAAAACTAGCCCTTAAAATAAGTCCTTAGTTCGAAGATAAGTTCGAAGAATTGGCAGTGATATGAATACTTAAAAAAGCCTTTATAGTGCATGAAAATCACAAATTTCATGAAAATTTGCGGTGTCAGTTTTATCGATTTTCCGTAAGGTCCAGAAAAAATCACCTAATTTTGAAAGTATTCAAACTATCAATATGTTTGGTTTTTCTGATGTATTTTGGTGTGTAGAATTAATTGATACCAAAGAAAGCAATTATTTCTAAGAATTGGCAGATATATGAGAACTTTAATCACATATTATAGTGTTAAAAATCTTACAATGTCTTTAAAATTTTAGGTGTGTATTTAATTGGCTTTTTTGATAGATTTCGAATCATAGAATTCATTGATTTAAATAAATAAATCTTGGAGTTGATTATTTGAATGACCATGTGGTGAGTCGGAAGTTGCCAGTTCAACAGACGGAATTTGAATGGCAAAAATAAGAGATTTGCGCATATGGATCGCGCAACCTTAGTAAAAATAAAATTCAAAAAAATTCGTAAAATTTAACCAATCAGAGGCGATCCCGCTTAAAAAGAAAAGTCATCGAAAGAAGCCTCACTGATCCACCTGATTTGCTATAAAATCCAGAAATTTTTCATTTTCAAGCAGAAAGATTTTGCCTGCCAAAGAGAATCCTTGTCACTTGTTTTAAGAAATTTTAACGCATAAGGTACAAACTATCTATCTTTCTCACTTTAAATAATCATCGTTTTAACGGACAATCTTAATATCAGTACAAATACAGCCTGCCTGATGATTATTTGGACATACAAACATTTAACGTTCCTTCTTATTGTGTGAATTGTAAAATATTTTATTACATTTTACATTTGAACTTTAAAAAAAGAACTTTGAGGCGGAACCTCGCCCAGTATTCCATGCTACCTTCTTGTAAATTTTGGTTAATACAATTTTGTTTGTTTAATCAAGAGTTTTGTCTTTTCTACCATCTTTGCTTGATTTATTTATGGTCTTTAAATGTTTGAATACTTTTATTGAATATTGACATCAAACTGCCTTACCTATCACCATAACCAAAAGGACTAGCCCTTAAAAGAAGAGCGGTCAAAGAAGATAGAAAGAAGAAATGAAGTAAGTCACAATTCAACTCTGTCTGTATCTGTCTCTTCCTACTCTCTCTATCACACCAGTACTCTCTCATGTGTATACCCAGTGTTCAATGAATGGGTATACAACAAAACCACTCAGCCAATAGGATCCTGTCCTCAGACTTTACAGGTTACCATCCATTTTCATTATAATTAGTCTTCATTGTAAAAGAAAAAAATAGGTTTCCTATTTATTTCCAAGGAAACTATAACTGATAGAGGGAACACAATAACACCACTGGATAGAGCATTCAGTAAAACTTATTGCTGCATCGGAACAAGCAGACAGACACAAATTTTGATTTTAATTTGTGTTCACTGTTAAAAGAAAGAAAAAAATGTATCCTGTTTATTTCCATGGAAACTACAACTGATAGAGGGAACACAATAACACTACTGGATAGAGCACACAGTAAAAGTTATTGTTGCATCAGGACAAGCAGACAAAGACACACATTTGGATTTTAATTTGTGTTCATTGTTAAAAAAAACATGTCTTCTGTTTATTTCCATGGAAACTACAATTGAAAGAGGGAACACAATAACACTACTGGATAGAGCACGCAGTAAAAGTTATTGTTGCATCAGGACAAGCAGACAAAGACACACATTTGGATTTTAATTTGTGTTCATTGTTAAAAAAAACATGTCTTCTGTTTATTTCCATGGAAACTACAACTGATAGAGGGAACACAATAACACCACTGGATAGAGCACACAGTAAAAGTTATTGTTGCATCAGGACAAGCAGACAAAGACACACATTTGGATTTTAATTTGAGTTCATTGTTAAAAAAAAACATGTCTTCTGTTTATTTCCATGGAAACTACAACTGATAGAGGGAACACAATAACACCACTGGATAGAGCATGCAGTAAAAGTTATTGTTGCATCAGGACAAGCAGACAAATACACACATTTGGATTTTAATTTGTGTTCATTGTTAAAAAAAACATGTCTTCTGTTTATTTCCATGGAAACTACAACTGATAGAGGGAACACAATAACACCACTGGATAGAGCACACAGTAAAAGTTATTGTTGCATCAGGACAAGCAGACAAAGACACACATTTGGATTTTAATTTGTGTTCATTGTTAAAAAAAAACATGTCTTCTGTTTATTTCCATGGAAACTACAACTGAAAGAGGGAACACAATAACACCACTGGATAGAGCACACAGTAAAAGTTATTGTTGCATCAGGACAAGCAGACAAAGACACACATTTGGATTTTAATTTGTGTTCATTGTTAAAAAAAAACATGTCTTCTGTTTATTTCCATGGAAACTACAACTGATAGAGGGAACACAATAACACCACTGGATAGAGCACGCAGTAAAAGTTATTGTTGCATCAGGACAAGCAGACAAAGACACACATTTGGATTTTAATTTGTGTTCATTGTTAAAAAAAACATGTCTTCTGTTTATTTCCATGGAAACTACAACTGAAAGAGGGAACACAATAACACCACTGGATAGAGCACACAGTAAAAGTTATTGCTGCATCAGGACAAGCAGACAAAGACACACATTTGGATTTTAATTTTGTGTTCATTGTTTAAAAAAAACATGTCTTCTGTTTATTTCCATGGAAACTACAACTGATAGAGGGAACACAATAACACCACTGGATAGAGCACGCAGTAAAAGTTATTGTTGCATCAGGACAAGCAGACAAAGACACACATTTGGATTTTAATTTGTGTTCATTGTTAAAAAAAAACATGTCTTCTGTTTATTTCCATGGAAACTACAACTGAAAGAGGGAACACAATAACACCACTGGATAGAGCACGCAGTAAAAGTTATTGTTGCATCAGGACAAGCAGACAAAGACACACATTTGGATTTTAATTTGTGTTCATTGTTAAAAAAAAACATGTCTTCTGTTTATTTCCATGGAAACTACAACTGAAGAGGGAACACAATAACACCACTGGATAGAGCACACAGTAAAAGTTATTGTTGCATCAGGACAAGCAGACAAAGACACACATTTGGATTTTAATTTGTGTTCATTGTTAAAAAAAACATGTCTTCTGTTTATTTCCATGGAAACTACAACTGATAGAGGGAACACAATAACACCACTGGATAGAGCACGCAGTAAAAGTTATTGTTGCATCAGGACAAGCAGACAAAGACACACATTTGGATTTTAATTTGAGTTCATTGTTAAAAAAAAACATGTCTTCTGTTTATTTCCATGGAAACTACAACTGAAAGAGGGAACACAATAACACCACTGGATAGAGCACACAGTAAAAGTTATTGTTGCATCAGGACAAGCAGACAAAGACACACATTTGGATTTTAATTTGTGTTCATTGTTAAAAAAAAACATGTCTTCTGTTTATTTCCATGGAAACTATAACTGATAGAGGGAACACAATAACACCACTGGATAGAGCACACAGTAAAAGTTATTGTTGCATCAGGACAAGCAGACAAAGACACACATTTGGATTTTAATTTGTGTTCATTGTTAAAAAAAACATGTCTTCTGTTTATTTCCATGGAAACTATAACTGATAGAGGGAACACAATAACACCACTGGATAGAGCACACAGTAAAAGTTATTGTTGCATCATGACAAGCAGACAAAAATACAAATTTTGGTTTTAATTTGTGTTCATTGCTAAAAAAAATATTAAAAAGAAAAAAATACATACCAAACACATGTGTCCCATAAGGTTTGTTAATTGCTATTAAGTTTTCTGCAAAAGAAAAAATAAAAGGAATTATAATAATTATTATTATTATATTAAAGTCCAAGCACTGCAACTACAGAGAGATCAGATTTATTCCCCTAACCTCTAGACATAAAATGACTCCAGACAAGTTGAGATGCCGTTAAAATCAATCTGAAAATTTGTAAGAGTATAAAAATAATTTATTCATAAATAAATAAGTTGTGAAAATGTCATTAAATTGGACAATTATCTGATTTTTTTTAAATATATATTTTTCGATGAAAATTCGATTTTCTCAAATTTTTAATGGTAATTATTACGTCCCCTTTTTTTGAATGGTCAAAATATAACATAAACATTAATTTAAAATACAATTTCAGGAATTCTGTGATATGAAAAAAAAATTTAAATATTGGAGTTGTTTTAATTTTATTTATTTCAAATGATACACCGCCCTGTCGGTGGGGCGTTAGAATGCACGACTGCACGGAGGGTAAGACTCCCCCAATGGGCCACCTGTGGCCATGAGTGGCGACCCATGATGCTTAAGGATAGAGCCCAGGTGGATGAGCAATTCATGACATGCAATACTCCACTTTGCCCTATAGACGGCGGTCGGAGAGGACCCCTCCGATCAAACGTCAAGCCCTAGCACCTATATGATTTACCCTATTGCCTTATGGCAAGCCCCAACCCCTTTTATCATATGGGTGCTAGAAGCGGTGGCTGCGGGTCTACATGTCCTGGGAATGACCTTAAACTCTATCTGATGGTGAGGTTCCAGTTCTGGAGGTTTGGGAATGTGGAGCACCCCTTCATCACCATTGCTCCCTGGTCCACACTGACCCGGAGTGGTAGTACCTGTTAGGGTCCCATCTATGGGTTAAATAGAAAAATGTATTTATAAAAAAATTGTATTATGCATTAAGAATTTATTTTTTCAAAACTTTATTGGCATTAAATGACCCACTGAGGTTGATATGCCGTAAAATAAAACAAACCAAATCAAATGATACAAAGATTTTTTACGATAAAATAACTTTTAAAAACCTTCTGTAACTTTTCCTGTCATGTGTTCATATAGGTACCACCAAAATACATCACATGATCAGTTTAGGTAATGTTGAAGGAAGAAACGTAAATATTTTTTTAACTAAAAAAGATAACGAACATAAAGAGTTGTTACAAAGAAAAACAGTTAATTCAAAGATCAAATTATCCGATTGATGAAAATTTGCTCGCCATTATCTTGAAAAATACGTAAAACAGTCCGTTGTTTTTTTTGGGGGGTTTGGGTGGGGGTTACACATGGGTCAGTTTCTTTGATATTTTTTAGCAGAATTCTGTATTCATGGTTCTTTTACTAAAAAAAACTTCCGTATAGAAACTTATAAAAATCTGATATAATTATTCAGGCTGTTATCTTTATAGGGAAAAAAAAACGTAAAAATCGTTTTTTTTTTGTCCGTTCATTTTTTCATATTTCACAAAATCAAGGGCGGGGTGATCTTGTAAAAAAATATTTCCCCAAATATATTTTAGTAGAAAAACTATTTCAAGCATATTTTCATTAAAAGGTAAGTAAGTATGGAAATTTTCGTGAAAATCTGACCATTAATTGATTTTTCATAGAATTTTTAAAAAGCCTCTAGTCGTAACTTGTTTTTGGATATGTTAAATTTCAATTTATTTAAAGGTTTGAAAATGTAAATATTGTATTCATTCATAATTTTCATTATTTCCATAAGCTGAAAAAATGTTTTAAATCATCAGGAGTTTTTTTGGGTTTTTTTCAATGTTTCTTCTTTTGAATCGACAAAACATTTTCAAGATAATATTAACCTTTATGCAAGTTTCATTGTGTTAAATATAGGGGGTAGATTTCACAGGGAAAATTGGTGGTACCTAGTGTTTATTGATTACCGAAACAGTGAAAGAAATAAACTTACCATCTTCGTAGGAGACTGACTTGATAATCTGTTCGCTGAGTGCAACTTCCTTCATCGTTGCAGGAATTCCATATTGCGTATTCACCACATCAGAAAGTTTGAATCTCGAATATGAAGCCGGGCGATTATTTTGCCAAGAAGAAGATATAAACCTGACATTTTGACTTATTGATAAGTCCGTGGCTAAATAACAGTCTGATAATGTCGCCTTTATCTTCTTCTTCTCCCGGCCTGAAAAAGCAACCAAGCGACCCTGTTGTCCGAGAGGGGACACATTAAAAGATGATAAACCCCTAAAAACATGCGGACGTAAAAGGGTTACCGATTGTTTGTTCCCCTTCACCCGTTCCACGTGCGAATCCGTGCCCTTGAGAAACGTTGATAAACGACATGAGGATACATTCGACTGACAAGATGTGTTTATCAGACGATTTATACATATTAGATTACCTGGACGTGCCATTTCGACAAAAAATTCATTTGTCGCATTTAAATTTTTAAAGCGAAGAAGTTACTCTAAACAAAGTACGGTCAGCATGTTTTGTTTTTAAATGCAATGCTCGCCGGTGTTTAAGACCGGTAGCCGGTGTAAACAAAATAATTTCCCCTTTTTTTACAAAGGCAATATTTTTTGCAGAGTTATCCCCCTTGTCATGTTCAAATAGGAATCGAGCAGAGTTTGACATTTTGCGTGGTTATTTCCTATAAATCTAACATAAATAAAGGGGAAGCACTCTTGGCTGATAGATTATTTATTTATTTTCCCATTAAACTACCCTAACCCTAACCTTAATCCTAACCCCTAACCCTAACCCCATCTTCTTTTTTCCTAGTAGATCAATAAATAAATAATTTATCAGTCAAGATTGTTTATGTTAAACTTATAGGAAATAACTATTTAACGAGCTGTGATAGTAAACCATTGTTAGTTGAGTTCGATTCTCACTGGGTGCCCAGCACTTATAGTCTTGTAATTAAAATAAGATTTATAAAAAAAAGTTGTTTGAAATGCATCAATATTCAAGGGAAATAACTCTTAAACTTTGAATGCATAATTGCTTCCCTTGAAAAATCATCAGCATCATCATTAGCAGCAGTAGTATCATTATCAAATCGTGCCGATAGCACGGATTCACTTGACTCATTTTATTTACCTCGTACCCCACTAGTATGGGTTATGCACAAGGCCCTATTAACGTGGGACCACCCACAAACCGAAGCTCATGGGTGGCGTGTGAAAAATTGCGTCGATCCCGTCGGCATTCCCCTTCAAGGGGGCGCCTCAGGCGCTGGGCAATAAACCCAGCCCTGCCCCTTTAAATCGAGGGGGCAGGTATTGCCTGGGGGTAGCCCCCTGGGATCGACGCCGTTAATTATAGCAATCCCCACCCAACTCATGGACACTAGGGATGCCCAATCTACCGTGTCAAATTTACCCCCTCCTATATTTAACACAATGAAACTTGAATAAAGGTTTGAATAATAATAGAAAAAAAGTTTTGTCTTAGATTCAGTGCCACATCGAGATATTGATCTTGCTATGAAAAAATCAGAAGTCATCAATAACTTAAAATTGATTGACTTGAAAACTTTTTTTTTATAGCATTTCTGGATTTCCTGGGCAAAAATGAACCAATTTTTAGCAGTAGGGACGCTCTAGAACTCATTTATTTTACAGACAAAATAGATTACAAAAAGTCGCCATTTTTCACCAACCCCACCAAATTTGGAGAGCTAAAAAATCGAATAACTCGTCAATTTTTGAATTGGAAGCTCAAATTTTGGGGAATGTCTAACTTTAACACAGTCCACACATGGAAAACATTTCAGAAAAATTGAAAGGGGTGGGTGACAATTTTACTTTTTTCAGGATGATTTGAGATATGAAATGTACTTTTCTATTAAATAATCATTGAAAAAAATTATACATTGATATTTGTTCTGTTTAAAAAGATGGGGGCTTAACGTTTACATTGAGAATTTTCAAAAAAATATTTCATAATAATACTAAATTAAGTTTGTTATCAAATAAATATTTATTTTTAGAATCTAAAAATGTGAAATTTAAAACTTAGAATTTCCCTTGCAATGTGCGTGACCGCATTTTGCAAGTCCAGAATTGGACTAATTAGCCACCAGAGGGTCCGCAACTGATGAGCGACAGGGAGTGATGCCATCGTCGTCTGCGATGGACAACTAAAAGGGAAAATATATATTTATAATATGCCTTGACTGCGTACTTCGAACATCATTAGATCCCATAAAAGTAAAAGGTCTCACATTACAAAAAGCAGGGGGGGGGGCAAGAAGCAGGTGATATCCCTCAGAGATCATCACGGATACGGACTACGTAGATGATCAAGCACTTCTTGAAAATACAACTTCACAAGCCGAATACTTGCTACATAGTCTGGAGAATGCAGCAGGGAACATCGGCCTCTATGCGAACTCCGATGAAACTGAATTAATGTTTTAAAAATGAAGGAAGTATCTCCACACTTAACGGTAAGCCTCTAACCTCGGTGGAACAATTCACGTACCAAGGTAGTAATATCTCATCCACAGAAAGCGATGTTAATGGACGTGTAAGTAAGGTAAGGGCTAACTCATAAGTAATGTTCTCCTATGTAAGCTAGCGCATGGGCGCACCAGTGTAGGCCGTCCGCGGATACTGGATGCTGCGCGGAGGACCTTCTTAGAGCGATGAATGATAGGGACGGTTGGTGAGAGATTGTCATGGATATATGTACTATTAGCGCGACATGAAGATATTTATTTTATTTACTTATTTAACTTACTAGATAACAAAAAATATTTTAAAAAGTATTAACAGGGGGGATAATTGCGTATACGAAACTAAAGAGTTACTTCCCTTGAACAAAAAATTCCTGAAAATGTTTAATTTATTAGGTTTGTTTTGTTTTTTTTTTTTGTTTTAATAGCATATCAACCTTTGTGATTATTTAATGCCACATCCCTCCTTGTTGGGGAAACAGTTATGGTACTGTTCAACCCATAACTAAATGGTATGAGGGGGTTCATATATTTCCCAAGGGTATTAGTCCGAAAGTGAATGTAATAACGTGACTGGAATTCGAACTCTCTTACTACTGTATCGCAGTACACCACTTTAGCCACTCCTCATGCTTATTTTTATTTTATTTATTTATCATAATGATATAATGAATATGCAAATACCTTGGTAACTGTAATCTGATTGGACAGTTCATATATAGACTGTTGTTCCCGCGTCCGACTGCCGGACAAGACAGACTACTCGAGAGACGACGACCACGTTGGTTGGGCCGACATATTGCTATCGAGATAACCACGACTACTGGTGATAATACCAAACCACAACTTCCGAATATCTCTGTTTAATAAAGATATATATCAGTGGCGACGAGGATGAGATCAATTCACAAGTTGAATCAACGTCCGTCCAAGAATTAATTTTTTTTAAATTTAAAAAATTTAAATAAATAAATACAGTGGACAACGCTCACTAACAAAACAAGTTAGACTTTGTCACAGATTCCAAACAGTAAGTAACTGTTTATAATACTTGCTAACGTCAAAAATTATTTTCTTGTTTATGACGAAAAGTAAATAATTAATTTGGTAGCGAGGAATATTTTACAGAAAGTAAAAGTTTTCCCCCTCGTGTTGGATTTTGAAAACTTTATTATATTTTCTTGTTGAGACGTTGCTAAATGGAACGACAAAAGAAAAGTTTTACAATTAATGCAACAGCAAAACATTCTTAACAAACAACAACAACAACAAAAACCAGCAATTTTTACAACAACAACAACAACAACAACAACAACAAATATCAATATAACAATTACTCGAACAACAAGAAAAAAATAATAAGACATTTTTGGAGGGAATATTATCTAGGTTGTCCAAAGAACCAGATTCTCGATTTTTTTCGGCGGAAGGTATTTCAAATTCATTATCTGAATTTAAATACGAGCCTGAAAATGGGATAACGTTTCCCGCATTCTATCGGCGGTATGAAGCAATATTTATGAAAAGGTGCCAGCATTGGAATGACGAGGAAAAAATTACACTTTTATTACAAAAACTTGGAACAGAAGAAAATACGAAGTATGCTAACTTAATTCTCCCCAAAAAGCCAGAAGAAATGACATTCTACGAAACTGTAGAAATTTTATCAAAGATTTTTGATAAAAGAGATAGCATTTTTCACACACGATATAAATGCCTAAATATAGTGAAACAAGAAGACGATGATTTTATCACGTATGCAGGTACTGTTAACGCACAGTGTGAAGCGTTTAAATTAAAGGAATTATCAAGTGATATGTTTAAATGCCTCATTTTTGTCCAAGGGCTGACAACTCCGAAAGACAAAGATATTAGAACCAGAATCCTGACTATCATGGAACAGGACCCGAATATTACGCTTCAAAAAGTGACTGAGGAATGTCAACGGCTAATGAATATTAAAAAAGACAATACTCGTATTGAGAGAATAAGTTCGTTTCACAAGTACAAACTGTAAGACAAGAAAAGTGGATTAAAAATGAAGAACAAAAATTTATATGCAGTGCGTGTGGAGGACAACACTTAAAAAAATATTGTTTCTTTAAGGATAAAATTTGTTTTTGTTGTGGTCGTATAGGTCATAAAAGTTCTCACTGTATGCTGAAACAGAAAAAAGGGACTAAAGAGACTTCAAAACTAATGTAAACGTTGTTTTGACTATAAAAAATATCAAGAATGGTCCCATACGAAAATATGTAAATGTGAAGATAAATGGACAGAGTGTAAAATTATTACTCGATTCTGGTAGTGATATCTCGGTGATAAGTGAGCAAACATGGAAAAATATCGGTTGTCCAGAGTTACATAGAACAAATAAAATGGCGAAAGGTGTCTCTGGTAAGATACTTAAATTCCTTGGTGAATTAAAATGTGAGATTTCGTTCATGGGAAAAATTCACAAGTCGAAAGTATATGTACTCCCTGGTTC
This sequence comes from Doryteuthis pealeii, assembly GCA_023376005.1. NCBI lineage: Eukaryota > Metazoa > Mollusca > Cephalopoda > Myopsida > Loliginidae > Doryteuthis > Doryteuthis pealeii. Next base: position 7,557 of record JALAJA010000189.1, on the reverse strand, counting down.
AATGAATATTTTTGGCACAGACTGGATGGTTTTATTTAATTTGTGGGAATTACCAATAAATTCTTTCTGTAACAAAGTTGATGTTATTGAGAATAACAAGTTGAATGAAACAGAAAGATTTATAAAAGATTTAAAAAACGAATTTCCTCGCGTTTTTTCAGAAGGATTAGGTCTGTGCACAAAAACAGAAGTCAATTTTTAATTAAAGGAAAATGCAAAGCCGGTATTTAGAAAAAATAGAAAAGTACCATTTTCGGCACTAGACAACATAAATGAAGAACTAGACCGATTGCAGAAAGTCGGTGTAATTTCAAGTCGATTACTCGGATTGGGCTTCACCAACAGTTTATGTAAAAAAGAAAAATCGAAAAATAAGAGTGTGTGCTGATTTTTCGACTGGCTTGAACGATTGTCTTAAGGACCATTCATATCCTCTACCATCACTTGAAGAAATATTTACTAAATTAAACGGACGTAGAGTGTTTTCAAAGTTGGATTTGTCTGAGGCTTACCTGCAGGTTAAGGTCAGTGAAGAATGTTCAAAGTACCTGGCAATAAATACCCATAAAGGAATTTTAAAATTAAATCGGCTTCCTTTTGGATTGAAGGTAGCGCCAAGCTTATTTCAGCAAATAATGGACACAAAGCTGATATGGAGTATGCAATTGCATACTTAGATGATATTTTGATTAAAAGTGAAAACGAAGTCCAACATAAAGAGCATATTAAAGCGGTATTTAAAAGAATAGAGGAATACGGTTTTAAGTTGGGTGCTGAAAAATTTGAATTCTTCCTAAAGAAGATAAAATATTTAGGGCAGATAATTGATAATAATGGTCGAAAGCCATATCCTGAGAGATCCGAGGCAATAAGACAGATGCCAGCACCAGACAATGTAGCTAAACTCCAGGCGTTCTTGGGATTAGTAAGCTACTATAGCAACTATATCGCAAAAATGCATGATATGAGAGCCCCATTGAATAATTTATTAAAAAAGGGCACAAAGTGGATATGGTCGAAAGAGTGTGAATGCGCGTTTCAAAAACTAAAAGACTGGTTATTGTCGGACCTGTCATTAGTGCATTTCGACCCAAAAAAGAAAATAATTTTGGCACAAGATGCTAGCGAATATGGCCTGGGTGCTGTATTACTGCATAAATTCAAAGATGGATCTACGAAGCCAATAACACATGCCTCAAGAACATTACTGCCCGCGAAACGAAGAAGATAGAAAAGGAAAGTTAGCGATAATTTACGCTGTAAAAAAAATTCACAGATTCCTATATGGAAGGGAATTTACTCTACAAACAGACCACAAACCGCTGTTAACTATATTTGGTTCTAAAAAAGGTATACCAACTCATACGGCAAATCGACTACAGCGTTGGAGTGTAATTCTATTAAATTACAACTTTAAAATGGAATATGTGCCTTCAAAAAAGTTAGGTCATGCCGATGGGTTGTCAAGACTAATACCAAATTATACAGAACCCTTGGAAGAAACTGTTATAGCGGCGCTAAGAGACGAAAGTGAATTGTCGGGTTTGTTATGCAATACAGTTAGAGAATTACCAGTTACTCTAGAAGACGTAAAAAAAAAAAGCAGCGGAGAATGATGATTTCATTAAAAAAAATGAAAAACCAAGTCGGGTTGAACGAGAAAGCTAAAAAAGGAAGTAGTGTTTCACCTTTTTCTATCTGTGAACAAGTATTGGTATACACAGATAGAGTTGTAATACCACAAGTTTTACAAAATAAAATTCTGAAAGAATTTCATACTGGTCATCCAGGGATATCGCGAATGAAATCCCTGATGAGAAGCTACATTTATTGGCCGAGGATGGACAAAGACGTAGAAAACTTGGTAAAACAGTGCAGAGGTTGCCAGCTAGCGACAAAAGACCCACCGGTAAAAATTCAACCATGGCCAAAGACAGATGTCCCATGGTCTCGATTACATATCGACTATGCAGGGCCGATAAAAGGATTTTATTACTTAATCGTTGTGGACAGTTTCACTAAGTGGCCGGAAATTGTTAAATGCAGACACCCAACTGCAACAAATACAATAAACGCACTTAATAAAATCTTCAGCCATTTTGGAATTCCGAAAACATTAGTCAGCGATAACGGAACGATGTTTACCGGGAGTGAATTCAGAGAATTCTGTACATCATTGTCCATTGATCACGTGAAAATGGCAGCATATCACCCAAGATCAAATGGACAGGCAGAAAAATTTGTAGACACTTTTAAAAGGCTCTGAAGAAAAATCAAGACATGGACACGAATGAAAGAGGTATTCTAAAATTTTTGGCAGTGTATAGAATCACGCCAAACCCGAATACAAATTCAGGTTTATCACCAGCAGAGTTAATGTTCGCAAGAAAAATACGCTCTATGTTTGACAGACTATTGCCTAGTCCGAAGAAAACTGCTAAAATAGAAAACAAAATGGCTAAGACATATAAACCAGGTGACAAAGTTTTCTTTAAGAACTTTAGGGCTGGAAAAATGCATTGGGAAGAAGGAACTGTAACCAAAAGAATTGGACATGTCTTATATGACATAAAATGTGAAAAGTTCCAATGCAAACGACATTGGAATCAAATGAGACCCAGACACACTACAGAGGTCAGGGAAAATACCGAAGAGATTCCAATGGAAATCTTGTATGACTCATTTGAAATTCCTGTTCCGGTAAGTCAACATTCGTCAATGGATGTATCCCCGAACCCAAGGCCAGGAGTACCAGGGTGTAGAACGCCACCACGACAAGGAGGATCAAAGCGAAAAAGATTTAGGAAAGAAATCAACCGATTAAGTCCAGACCCTAAAAAGAAAAGATATTAAAACTAAATTTCATGGAGAATTTAGCTCAGGGGGAGGTGATATAATGAATATGCAAATACCTTGGTACCCCCCACTGTAATCTGATTGGACCGTTCATATATAGACTGTTGTTCCCGCGTCCGACTGCCGGACAAGAGACTACTCGAGAGACTACGACCACGTTGGTTGGGCCGACATATTGCTATCGAGATAACCACGACTACTGGTGATAATACCAAACCACAACTTCCGAATATCTCTGTTTAATAAAGATATATATCACATAATAATATCCTTTCAGCTAGTATATTAGGTCTGAGACCTGTCAGCTGTTCCTTATAAATATTCATTTTAATCCCACAGAATATTTATACTCTTTCCACAGATTATCAAACATTGCCTTACAGGAGTTTCACTATTGATGATGGTAGTTTATTCCATGTATTCACCACTCTGTACCTAAAATAATTTTGTCTTGAGTTTGCTTTACAAGATTTTTTAAGGAGTTTTAATTTATGTCCCCTGGTATAGATATTTTGAGCAATGTTTAGTTGATCAAAGTTCGTTGAATAAAAACCATGTGTATATTTGTAGGCTTCAATAATATCCCCTTGGTAAGTCAATGTTTCTAAGTCTTTCTTCATACGAAAGGGATTTTAAACTATTCATTAATTTAGTAGCTCTATTCTATTTTATTTTATTTATATATTCATTTTTTATTCTATTTTATTTTATTTATATATTCATTTTTTTTATTTATATATTCATATTTTATTTTATTTTATTTATTCATTTATTTTTTTTATTTATTCATTTATTTTTTTTATTTATTCATTTATTTTTTATTTTTCATTTTATTTTTTATTTATTCATTTTATTTTTTTATTTATTCATTTATTTTTCATTTATTCATTTATTTTTTTTATTTATTCACTTTATTTTTTCATTTATTCATTTTATTTTATTTCATTTCATTTTAGTTTAGTTTAGCTTAGTTTAGTTAATTATTTTATTCTATTTTATTTATTTATTTGATTTTAATTTTAATTCATTTTTATTATTTAATTTTATTTATTCATTTTATTTTATTCTATTTTATTTTATTTATTCATTTTATTTTATTTCATTTTAGTTTATTTATTTAATTTTAATTTTTGCTTGCTTGTTGACTTGATTTTAGTTGGTTAGTTGGTTGGTTAATTTCAGGGCATGTCAACCCTTATTGGGTTATTTTATGCTGAAGACCTTTTGTTTTATTCATTCTAGTTGGGTATTCAATTTTTTTAAACACATTTTTAATACTCAGTTTTTATCAATTTAATCCATAGATGTGACCCTAACGGGTGCTACCACTCCAGGTCCTTAATTTTGGAAAACTGTCTCATCCAGGATTTAAACTCGAAAATTTTTAAGCGGAATGCAATTAATTTGAATTCAGTTTTCCTTCTCCTAGACTGGTTGCTTTAGTCTTGGTAAAGCGCCGAATCTACCCTATCGTTACTGCCATGAGCAAGTTACAACACAAGGACATTTTAAAGTGGAGTACAGCTGGTTTTAAATCAGTTCTCCTTCTCCTGATCTTGTTGCTCTACCAAGATTAAAGAGCCCATTCTCTCCTACAGTTAAGGTTATAGGAGTATCATCATAGGGTGACCTAGCTCAGTCGGTTGAGCGTTCGGCTAGAAACCACAAGGTTCCTAGTTCGATACTGTTGTGATGTTAGTTCAACAGTAAAAAAAGAAGTCAAGTCGAGGTAGGGTAAAAAGAGACAAGTGTATTTACAATAAGGTACAAGAACGGCTAGCTTGCCGCTAAACAGTAACAGTACAGTACGGTAACAGTACAACCTTTTCACTCGGTGTCTCACTATTTATAGTGAGAACCGGTGTATATTCTCCACTGTAGGAACGGCCGGTACAACAGATACCAACCCTCGCCAACTCAGCGTATGAGCAGCACAGGGATCTGTGCAGTGAAGTAAGGAGCTGATGGTAGGTGTGGCGCTCCACCTCAGACAATACTGGTAAATGGATAAATAAAAGTCAACGTTTGGAGAAAAACGCCTGTTAATCAAATAATATATTGGCATTTCAGTTTCGGAAAACGGACATCCCCAGTCAAATGATTTTTATTGAAAGCAAAATTTCGTGAAATTTTGCTTTCAATAAAAATCATTTGACTGAGGATGTCCGTATGAATTCGGACGAAACGTTTCAACTCTTAGTTTTGTTTTGAGTTTTTATTTCTTGTTCACCATCCTTCTACCTACCTCATACTGTCGGATTCTACTACATCCATCCTATCTCCATAAAGCGCAATATAATATATATTGGTTCTAAAATCACGAAGGTAATACCATCGTGTTTAGTTTGTTTGGTTTAATGGTATATCAACTATGGGTTATTTAATGCCAATTTTTTAGTATCTTTTATATATGTAAATCATAAAATATCATACATAATATAACATAATGTACAATATATTATATATATAATATATCATAACGTACAATATCATATAATGTAATCTTCATACAATGACTGCTATTTACACAGTAGCATTGCAACCAACAAAGCCTTCATCAAATGATGACTCTGGGTTCATGCATGGTTTCAGGGCCGAAGCATCATTACCACTAACCCAGAGCGCACCAGCAGTATCTTACGATACCACCAGACTTTGTCGGTTTGATGTCACAATGTAGAATTGCCATATCTTTCTCCTGGTTTTTTTTAATGTATTTCCTCTTGTCTGGTGGAGAAAGTCCAAGTTTAAACAAACATGCCATGGTTGAGTTGGTAATAAATCCCCGTCATCCAACTTCGATAGGAAATACATCTGTTATCCATCCGTTTTTGACGCATTGTTAATTATCCATTAAGAATTGATTTATTTCAAAATTTTATCGGCATTAAATGATCCACTGAGGTTGATATGCCGTAAAACAAACCAAACCAAATCGTCTGGTATGCCATTCATTTGAACAACGGGCGAACAAGAGTTGCCGCCCTTTGAAAAGAAAACAAAACAGTCTGAAAAATCATAGTACCAGACCATGGTTTAAAGGTCGGAAAAGTAAGAGTGATGAGTTAGAATTGGATTGTTGGATTTTTGTCCGTTAAGTACGATTCTACCAAAAAACCTTATATCATAGTTTCATTTTTTGTCTCCATGACTCTTTTCTTTCTCACAAAGAATCTCTCAGTAATGTCCAAGAAAATACTATGTTGAAAACCCATAATTATGTGGGGGTGCTGAAAAGTTATAGGCCAGACCAACTAGGGTATTTTTACGGATTCGTGTTTTTTTTTTTTGGGGGGGGTTGTTTTTTGTTTTTTTTCTTCTTCTTTAAGAGGTGCAGAGAAATCACAAAAAGCAAAAAGTAATTCTTTTAATTTAAAATCTTTCATTTTAATATATCTTTAGAAAAGTTGCAAATTCCCCATTAAATTCCAAATAATTTTTTATTTATTTATTTATTTATTTATTTATCTACTTGGAAAAAAGAAGTCGGGGTTAGGGTTTAGGGTTAGTTTAGGGAAAATAAATAAATAATTTATCAGTCAATCAGAGTGGTTCCCTTTTTTTAGGTTGAAGTTATAGGAAATAACCCGAATAATTGGCTGAACTTGCACAAAGGTGTCAAAATTAGGGTGACCCAGAAAAAATAGAACCCACAAATTTTGTAATAAAACTATTAATTTTACTTATGGGGGTCTAGGGTTAGAGTTTAGGGTTAGGGTTAGGGTTAGGGTTAGGGTTAGGGTTTAGGGTTAGTTTAATGGGAAAATGAATAAATAATTTGGGTTCTGTTTTTTCTGTGTCACCCTGTATTCCGGTGACCCAGAAAAAACAGAACCCACAAATTTGTAATAAAACTGTTAATTTAACTTAGGGGGTTTAGGGTTAGGTAGCCTTCACTTCTAGTTCGGTAAGAGGGGATAACGCGGCTAATAAGTAATAGGGATTAAGGTCTCATTAGAGCCGAATAAATGGTTAATTATTGGAGTGTTTACATCGTAATAGACATAGATACGTTGCCGTTAGACATGAAGATTTAGAACCCTATTGTTGTTCAGAAGTTTCTTTCTTGCCCTCGCTGATGCTCACCACCAAGATAATTAAGATCAACCATATATCTAGAGAAGAACACAAGTTCTCATGGTCCAAAATTAAAATTTTGAATTATAAGTAATTTTTAAATCAATGGCGCGTTCTCGAGGAAAATGGTTCCGTCTCTATTTCATTTCACCCTCTAGAGAGAAAATATTTTCTTTGAGCACACCAGAAATATACAAAGAAAAAAGAAAGAACTCAGAGAGAAAAACCGAACTAAATGTACGTTATAACTTATTAGCCAGTGGCCAAAGGAGGTGTGGGGATGGGTGCAAGGGTCAGGTCCACCGTGTGTGCTGGTCATCATGGTTCTACGAAATAGTTTCCGGAATTTCTGCCCAGAATGAGAATCGGTATTAGATAACCAATGTGTGACTAGCACGAGAAAGGGATTTTTATTTTTTTTTCACTTTGTGGTAATATGTAAAAGAATAATGTAATGTGAAATTGACACCATCATTCCCCGAGTAACCTCAACATGAAAATAGGTGATGTTCTAGCCACTATTTAGAAACACACCAGATTACTCTGACTGCAAAACTCACTTGAAGTACTTAGGACGGACGGAATCTACTCCCAATTACTCACGTTACACTTACGATAATTAAA